>KZ819952.1:0-32386 GCA_003144235.1 Violaceomyces palustris | reverse complement strand
AAAAAGAAATAAATAAAAAAAGAGTACCGGCGTTCCGGGAAGATTCGAGGATCGCCCCTTAGATTCCTTGAACGACGTCCCCCCCCCCCCCCCCCACTTCCGGACTGCCTTCCCTTCCGTCTTTTTCAAGGACTCGGGCTCTCGTGCAAGAAGGGCAAAGCTTTGGGAGAGCATGATTAGGAGGAGGATGATAATCAGAGTAATGTGGCCCCTCCCTCCCTTGGGGCATCTAAACCTCCAAGGTTTTGTTTTTGTTTTTGTTTGTTTGCTTGTTCGTTTTTTCGAGCGCGTGCGGATCAGATGGGCACCAGGCCCGATTGGACGAGCTCTTGCTCTCCCTTGGGAGTCGAGACCTCTTCCGTCCTCCTCTCCCATCCCTTGGGGCCGAGCCAACCACCGAAACCCTTGAGGAACTTGTGCTGGCAGACCATCTCGGCGGTGGGCCTGGCGTTGGGGTCCACCTCGAGGCACCTCGAGATGAGGTCGGCCGCGTCCTCCAGCGCTCCTCCGCCGTCGGCTTCCGCCTCGGCCTCGTCCCTGAGCGACGCGTCCGATTCCTCCTCCCCCTCCCCCTCCTCCTCCTCCGACGAGACCCGCATCTGGCGCGCCAGGTCACACCGTTCCTTGAGGCTCTGCGCTGCCCTCGATCCTTGGGCCAGTCCACCGATCGCCTCCTCCCCGTTCCAGAAGGGACACTCGCCCAGCAAGAGGACGTAGCCCACCACGCCCAGCGCCCAGATGTCCTGAGCCTGGCCCGCGTACTTCTCCCCCCTCAGGATCTCGGCCGCCGCGTAGTCGAGCGTGCCGCTGAACGTGTCGAACAGCCGACCCTGCCGAACGTGAGCCGCGCTGCCAAAGTCGATCAGCTGAGCGTTGCCCTTTCCGTCCAGGATGACGTTCTCGTCCTTGATGTCGCGGTGGACAATGTTGTTGGCGTGAAGGAATCGCACCGCGTCCGCCACCTGCCCAAGCAGCGATCGAACCTGGAAGATCTCGAGGCCGTCCGGCGCGCTCTCGACGTAGTCGAACAGGTCCTGGCCAGTTCCAAAGCACGGCATCACCATGTAGTAGAACTCGTGGTCCTCGAAAAAGTCGACCATCTTGCAGAGGTTGGGGTGTGACGTTTGCGGCGGCGGCTGCTGCCCCCCCTGCGTCGGCGTATCGTCTTTGGCCAAGGGGATGGGGTTCGACGTTGGTGTCGAGTCCGGAGCGGGTGAGAGCTTCTTGCCGCTCTCCAGTACGGGCGTGCTGTTCGACTTTTGCTGCTGCTGGGAGAGCTTGGTACGGGGTCTGTCCGGCGACCAGGGCAGCGGCTCGGTCGGAGGGTTGTAAGGCAGCCTCCTGAGCTGGTCCATGACGTGAATCTCGATGGGGATCGGTCCCAGCACCTTGTGCCTCCTCCAGCAGTCGGCCAGGATCCTGCTCTTGATGATGTACTTGATGATGAACTCGTCGCCAGAGCCTCGGCCGTCCGGCCCTCGGAGCTTAGCCTTCTTCACAAGCCCGTACGCGCCCCGGCCGATGTCTGCGACCACCTCGAAATCGCTGATCGATCGTTGGCCTCGCGAGGGCCCTGAAGGGTATCCGCCGACCAAGGGGACGGACGACGATTCCCGGCTCGTTCTCTTCGACCTGGGCGGCGATCTCAGCCCGCTCAAATCGGCTCCGACGCCCTCGCCAGCGACTGAACCTGGAGGGATCGCAGGGGAACGGCCACGGTTCGGAGAGCTCAAGGGTGAGCTCGCTCTTAGCCCTGTGGTTGTCACCACCACGGTCTCGCCTGCCTCGGAAGGAGACAGTGGCAACGGCGGCGTGTTTGTTGGGACGGGCAGCAGGGACGGAGCGCTGGCTGGTACGACGAGACGACGGGTTTGATCGTCCTGTGGCGACGCCGGTTCGTCTTCTTCGTGCAAAGATTCAAGGTCCTCACCGATCACCGATCCCGCCCGACTGGTCGCCGCCGTCGCCGCCCTTCCTAAGCAGCCGATCTGCTTCAAGCGCTCTATCACCGCCTGATCTATCGGATCCTCATCCGAGTCCTCCTCCAGCGAATCCGAGTCCGAATCGGCGTTGCTACCGATAGCCGACCTCATCGACGTGATGCCGAGCCTCGAGCTCAACCCTGCCGCCGAGCCTGAGCTCAGGCCCGTCCCTGAGCGACTGTGCCTCCCGCTCGCGTTGACGCCTTGGCTCTCGAGGAACCTTGACCATTCCTCGGTCGTCGGCGTACGGAGGACGTTAGCCCCGACCAGCGACGGCGATCTCGACATGGAAGGCCTCTGCGGATGACCCCGAGCGACACCCAGCGCCGCCCTGTCCTGCGCTTCCGCCGAGGCTGATGGCGACATGGACACTTTGGCCTCGTCGAACCCGGGTAACAGCGCCACTCTGCTCGGGTCTATGGCGGTGGGTGTCGGTCTTGTCGTCCACCTGGTGCCGCCGAGTCCCGACGGGATGCCTGCTTCGGGTCCATTGTGGCCCTGAGCACGGTCGGCAGCGGCGGGCGTTGTCGTTTGGGCCACATCCAGTTGAGTCATGCTCAGCGGCGTCAGCGAAGGCACTTTGGCGTACGTCAGACTCCTGGCCAAGGCCTCGTCCTGCAAATCTAGAGCCGAGGCCGACAGCGTAGCGGCGGAGCTGACCCTCGAGGAAGAGGGGAGTTCATCCCAGGAGAAGGGCATCGCGTAGAGCCCTGGTGAAGCCGGTTGCGAGCAAGCCACGCCGAGCTGGGCGTGCCTTCTCGCCTCGAGCACGCTGAAAGGCGCGTTTTCGTAGCCGCTCGGATGTCTGGCTCTGTCCCTTGCCGCCGCCCTGCCGCCGCCCGCGCCAGAGAACTGCGACAGGATGGTTGGATGCGAGGACATTTGGGACCTTGACCGGAGCATGAAGAAACCAGAGTGCTTCCTTGGCAGAGCCGGCTTGAACGACTCGGCCGTCGTGTGCAAGGAGAGGCCCCCGAGGGAGGTGAGGTTCGAGATACCCGTAGCGGGCGGCAGACTTGAGGGCTTGCAAAGCTGTGGCGAGCGGTCCAGCCCACTCCCTTCCTTGCCCGTCCCTCCTCCCGCAGAGGTTTCCTTCCTGCCCTGCGGCGGCGACAAGGCGCCGCCCGACAGCGCTACGATCGAATTTGGAGCCCGAGCCTCCCCGCCTGCGCTGCCTTGCCAAGCCAAACCTTGGATCGAGGCTTCGCCAAGAAGACCACCTTGATCGCTCCGATCCGCAGTCGGTGGAGCGGGACAGCTGATTGGGTCTTGGAGCTGGCAGAGGAGCTCGCGACCCTTGCCCTTCGTAGACCTGAGGTTGGTCGCCTCCCACCCATCACCGCCGCCAACAACATCAAGGTCCTGTGTCACGAGATCTTCGTGAAGCTGGAGACCGGCAGATATGGTAGGGGAAGCCCCTTGGCTGATGGATCGAAGGCCAAAGACGCTCGGGGCTATCGCCGAAAGATCTGGAGTGGTCCTCGTTTTCTCATCCTCCATGGGCGAGCCGGAGGAAGACCTCTTCATTTCCATCCCGTTTGTTGTGCTCACGCTGGCGAGGTCGCTCTGGGAGTCGCGACTCGACCCTTCGAGACCGATCGTTGCGGCATCACTTTCGGCGGATCGGTACACGCCTGCGATCGAAGACGACGATGCAAGATCTTCGCCACTGCAGTTGGCGAGGCGCGAGCGGCTGGACGAGGCCGAGCTTGAGACGCTGCCTGTCGAGTTCCTGTTGGAGAGAGACCTGAGGGAGAAGGCGGCGGCGGAGGATGACGAGGTAGAGGCAGAGGTCGAGGTCGAGGTCCTGGAGGAGGATGAGGGGACTCCAGACGAGCCGGAGCCGTAGATCGGACCGTCTTCGGGGAAAGGTAGGCCTGACTTGCCCCCCTCCTTCACCTCGAGATCCTCGTCGTCCGACATGAAGTTGGGCGACCTGACCAGCTGAGAGCTCGAGCCACCGACGAAGCCGACGCCGTTCCTGCCCCAACTGCCTGACCGCGTGACGCCGCCGACGCCGCCGAGCTTTGTGAGGTTCATCTCCTGGGCGCTCCTTCCGAACTTCACGTTTCCAGGCCATTCCACATCCTCGTCGTTCGGGGAAGGTGGCGAGGAGGCGTCATAGTCATGAATGGATGGCCGGTGCCTGATCTGCTCGGGCTCAAGCGCTACCGCCGGTCGAATCTGCTCGAGGGGCATGCCGGTAGCAGCCTGGATCAGGCAGGTGCGACGAGATGATCGTTTGCCGAGGGTCGTAGTCGTGGTTGGGGTTGACAGTCGTTGTTTTTGTTGTTGTGATTGATGATGATGATATCGTTGTCGTAATCGTGGTTGTTCCCGGTACCACGATCCGGTCAGTGAAAGGAGGATGTAGTTAGGAAAGGAAAGTGGAGGGATCCGAAGGGGATGGAGCATGTGGCATGAGGTGAGGTGTGCGGATTCCGTTTAAGATCGTTGATATCGGGGGTGAGAGGGGGAAGGAGCAGGGATGGAGAAGATTATGAGTGGAGAGAGTGGGGGTGAGCAGGGTAAAGGAAGCGACGATTGAGTGGATAGATGAGAGAAACGCAAAAGAATGACAAAAGAAACAACAAAGCCAACGTTCAGGGAATGGTCAGCTCTACCACGAAAGAAAGATACTGTATCGCCTCCTCCCCTCTCCCCCTTTTCAGTCTCCGATTGCAGTGCCGTTGGTTGGGACAGAAATCGCGAAAGGCGACAAAAAGAAAGGGAGAGAGAGAGAAAGGGAAACGGTAGCGATTGGATTTTTGATTTTTTTTTTGCCACTTCTACGCCGCCGCAAACCTCAAACTCCCGCCCCTCATCCCTTCCCCTTGAATGGTCACCCTCAACCTGAAGCACTGCGACCCGAATCGATCCCCCTCCCTGGGACCGCGGACAGAGGTAAGCAGAAGAGAAGACCATGGCCACCACAAACTCACCTGATCAAGGTTGGTGTTGCCGGTGCTGTGATTCGATTATTGTAAAGCTTCCGATGGGTGAGGTGTGGGAAGGGTGAGGGTTGACGATCAACAAAGATTTGCGATCCGACGCGCTCAGATGGCCTCGTCCTCTTCGCCCTTTTGTTCTATTTAAACTTGACTTTTTGACCCTCTCTGAGAGTAGGAACTTGGTGGGCAAGGTGTCGAGGGTTCCGCGAGCAGTGAGGCTGTGGATGGTGGCCCTCCTTGGATTCTTTCTGGCAATCTTTCCTACTTTGTATTTGTCTTTTGAGAGTAGGGGGAGTGTGGCAGCCAAGTTGTGGACAAGGAAATCGATTAGGATGAAGAGGCGAAAGGAAGGGGCGAGGGGAGGAAGAGAAAGCGAGTTGTGGAGAGAGAGAGAGCAAGGAGAGGAAGAAGGAAAGCTGGCCGATGTAGAGGCGGTTTGGTGGAAGGCGCCCGTCCAGTTGTCGTCCTCTATCGGAAATATCCACCAGGTGTGAGAATAGTCATGGACAAAGGAGCTCGTCTAAAGGGGGGGGGGAGCGTTTGAAGCCTATGGCGAAGGTTGGTTGCCGGTTTCCTCTCTGGATTGGCGGAACAAGACAGCAACGTCGACGAGGTAGGCTGAAGGGGAGGCGAGACCGGGAGTGGGATGAGATGAAGGCGGAGTCGAGTCGAGTCGAGATGAAAGGCTGAAATTGCCGTCACACAAGGAGGGGAGTTGGCTCTCCAGAGAGAGAGAGGAGGGAGGTTTTTGTCGGAAATCGTGGTGAGCTGAAAGCCTATGAGGTTGAAAGCAAACTGAGTGAGAAGAAGGAGGGAAATATTGGTTGTTTGGAGGTGAACCTGTGGACAAGCAGGGAGGGAGGGAGAGGGGAAAGGAGGAGGAGGAGGAGGAGGAGGAACGCCAACTGCTTTCGAGCGGTTGGGATGGGGGGAAAATAATGAGAAAAAAAAAAAAAAAAAAAAAAAAAAAAAACCTCGAAGCCTCCTCCCAGATGCTGCTTGCCGAGATCAACTCTACGATTGAGAGAAAGAGCGTTGGGATGAGAGCATGTACTTCCGAAAGGGAGAGTCCTCCCCCTTCCCCTCCCTGCTCCTCCTCCTCAGCCATCACGGCACTTTTCACTCGATGGTTTTTGCCCTTTCAAAACATAAAAGGAAGAGGACAAAAGGCCAATCATCGCATCCAAGTTTCTTGTGGACAGGATCAGGTCTCAGTGATTTCATTGTGGGTTCCCCCCTCCTCCGTCGGTCTCGCTCGAGCTTGATCGAGTGCGAGTGAGGAAGGATCATGCCGAGTGTTGATCCTCAAGCTATCGGCTCCTCGTACGGTCCAGAAGGGATGTGTTTGACAGAGTACACATGTATGCAAGACGAATCCCACTGTCTCACATCGTCCACTCTTCCCGCCATGGCGGCTTATCCAGTCATGGTTCGAAATCAAGCTATGTATGGACTTGGAGGGGAGAGAGGGAGAGAGGGAGAGTCGCAAAAGAGCGAGGGAATCAGAAAGGCGGCGACCGCGAGGCTCACCCTTCTCCATCCTGTCGTCGCCCCTTCCCCAGCATTCCCCTCCCCCCCCTCCCCCTCCCCTTCTTCCGGAAAGCACCCAGTACTTGCCTGCCTGCCACTTTTGGGGCCTATCCTTTGAAACTCTCTTCCCTTCCGCTTTGCCAAGTGGGTCGAGAAGGGCCGTCCTAGGAACCGGCCGTTTCAATTCCACTTAAGGCGCAAGGAAGTTGGGGCCCAACGGGGGGTAAGAGGCATGGTTGATGGTTGAGAGAGGTGGGGAAGACGAGAGGAAGGAAGACGGGTGTCGAAATCTCAAAGCCAACCTCATCCTGACTCTCTCTGAAAGCTTCCTTCCATTCGCTCCCTCGGTCCTTGTTTCCCGTCTCAGACCGAGATGATTCCAAGTCGGAGAAAAGAGAGTGAGAACGAGAGTTGAAGGGAAAAAAAAATCATCCTCGAATCACCAAACCAACCAATCGTGGATGTCAGTCGGTTCGGCGACCATGCACTGTTCGGCTCGTCCAGCAAGGCTCGGCACACGCCGCGGGGGTTCAAAGTTGGCTCTCCTTTCCTCACCCCTCCCTCTTGTCACTCTCCGGCTTTCCAGACAGATCAGCCCTTCAAGAATCCCTCTTCCTCTGCCAATGCGTTCAGAGGTAGGTGGTGAAGGGGATTTGGAAGGTGTGGAAGTGGACAGAAGAAGAAGAAGAAGAAGAAGAAGAAGAAGGGCAAGTGTGCATACACGGCCAAGGAACGATGGCAACCAAGAAACTTGGCTGAAAATCAATGGGGGGATCATGTCTCTCTCCCTCTTTCTCCGTCTCTTTCACCCTTTCTCTCGCATTCATGCATGCTCCGTATTCCACCTTTGCCTTTGGCTCACGACACAGAGGGTTGGTCGCAACGACGCTGACGACATGTGGACTCTCTCGACGTATGTAAAAGCACGTAAAGTTACGTACCAAACTCGCGAGCGGGAGCTGACTCCTTCTTTTGCTCCCCACCAAGTCCCATCTTGCCCTTCCTCCTCTCGTCGAAGAGGTCGCCCTTCCAATCGAAAAAGAGAGATGAAGAAGAAGAAGAAGAAGAAGAAGAACGACAAGAACAACATAAACAAAACCAACAAACAAACAAACATGAGGGAGAGGGAGAGGGATACAAGGAGAGAAACCATCGCTGAAACGACGGAACGAGTGAGTTTTTGAAGGGAAGGAAAGCGCAGTGACTCGGCCTTGCCTTGCCCTACAACATACAATGCTACAAACATCTCTCAGCGACCGGAGAGACCAAGCAAGACCTTGCTGAGTGCGTTCCATGGTCTTCCTTCTTTCCTCCCTAGTTCTTTTTTTTCCACTCCGTCTCCTTCATGTTTACCAACAGTAACAAACCCTGTCTTGCCCATTAAGTTGGATGCCCGCTCCCACCTTTGAGCTCTTCTCTCTTCATGGTGGATGCAAAAGGGACCGACTTGGGGGAAGCTCGGTGGCTATGCTCTTTGGCAAGTCGGTCGACTTGGTTTTCTCCCCTTCATCGAAAAAAAGGGGGAAAAAAACCGATCCCGAAACGACTTTCATGCATGCCCACGTTTCTTGTTTCCTCGAGCTTCTTGCCTTACCCTCCTCCCCGCCCCGATCAGACACGGGACAGTCTTCCTTTGTCACTGCAGGTGAGTTCATGCAGGCTGGTGTACACACACCTCACACACATCAGGTTACGCAGAGACCCATGCATCATGGGAGAGGAGGTCGGGGGGAAAGGGGAAAGAAAAAAAAAAAAAAAAAAAAAAGAATAAAAGAGAGACCACGATCCCGACCTCGGATCAAGGCAGATTCACAACAATCCCATCCCATCTCCATCTCTCATCCTTATCGCAACCGAGAAAAGCGGGCCTTATCCCCTCAAACTTTATCACGCATTCGAGCCAGGAGCAGGAAGGAGAGAGAAAGAAGGGAGGCGGAAAGCGTGAGGTTGGGGATGCGAACACTCCCGCTCGAGTACAAGAGGTCCTGTACAGGGGGAAAGGGGGATTCATCACCTTTGCTTGGGAGACAAGTTCGAGAGAATCAGATCCAACGCTCCCTCTGAGCCTCCCTCCCTCGCTCCTGCCCTGCTTCCTTCCTGCCACTCCAGGTAATGATTTCAAAAAAACTCTTTTTGCAGTAGATCAAGTGGTGGTGGTAAAGTCCATGGGGATCCAAGGGTCGTGCGCTCACTCCTTCGTCCGTCGGCGTTCCTCTCTCCCATCCCCATGTGCCTACCTCTCAAATCTCGTACACACACGAATCATCTGAACACACATAAAGTGCAAGACACGCAAACGCACACACTGAGTAAGTAAGGTGAACTGTCTTTCCTCGTCCGAGACAAAGGAGGAAAAGGACAAGAATGGGAGGGAAGGGGGTAATTCATGCGGAGGAAGGCCTGTCGCAGGCATGATGAAGCCATGGAGCATGAAAAATGTTCAATTTATTATCATTATTATTATTATTATTATTATAGGTCCCTCTGTTTCTTTGTTCCAACTATCGGTGGGGAGATTGGAAGGTAGAAGGGTCGGAAAGAAGGGAAGGTAGAAGGAAAGCAGAGGAGGTGACGAGACCCAAGAGAGGGGGATGAACGGAGAGAAGGGCCCTTTCTTCACCATACAACAGCTCCGGGGTGGAGGGAAGGAAGAGCCCCCACTCTCCCTTGGAGGACACAAGCGCGCCTATCATCTTCTCTCCATCTCTTCAACCCCTCGACAACTCCGTTCGCAAGAGCGGCCTTATGAGCCTCTTCTTTGCATGGCTGCTCCAGACTGCTGGGAGGTGGGTTGGGTGGAAATGGAGGTTTTTTTTTTCCTCATTGAAAAACGGAGTCTTTGGGCCGCTGGCGACGGGACGTTCCTTTTCATCAATTTCTACTTGTTCACGTCGCACACTCCAAGAGGATGGGAAGCGTCAAGGGAGGTGCAGATGGGTGAACGTTCCGTGCCCTAATGATGAAAGAAAACGGTGGGGGGGAGGGGAAAGCGGAGTCTAAGGAGCAGGGAGGGTGCTGGTAGGAGAAAAGAATCAAACGCAGTACCTCCTACCCGTCCAGGCTAGGAACCTCTGCATGTCGATCTCCAACTCCAGCTCTCGGTTCGAGATCCAGACCCAACCTCTTCTCCTTCTGGACTCTTCGGACACGGCTTGCTCCAAAGACGAGAGGGCTGGTTGGTGAAGCTCTTGCCAGGGTTCCTTCTTCTCCGTTCCCAAAGTTCCCTCCCTTCCCTCGATCGATCCACCACCATTTTTTTCCACGCCGATGTGCAAAGCTAGACCTGGTTGCGTGTTTTGTTTGGATGTATTGTTTTTGTGTGATATCAACGTACGTTGGTCGAAGCGAGGTCGATGGAAGAGGTGGGATTCAAGGAGAAAAGAGAAAGAAAAGAAAAAGGAAGAGAGGAAGAATGATGGGGAGGGCCGGGATGGCTTGTCAGCATGGATCAGGAAGCCTTGTATAGGGTGAGGAGGGGACGGATGGAAGGGGAGGGGAACGTTTTCACTCACCACCGGACGGAGACGAGAGGAGTTGAGCCAAGTCTTCCTTCTCGCTCGTTCCTTCTCCTCCTCGTCCAACCTTCCCAGTCCCACCTTGATGGATTTGGCCGACGCCTATGACGATGCAGGGAGACCTGTCCCAATACTTTTGTGAGCCCGTCTCTCCTACAGACCCTCCTTGCACCTGGGAATCCAAAGGTTGGGAGGATCGAGCCTCGATCGACTCGCAAGCCTTCCTGACGGATTCGGAGACGACGACATCCTTGAGGCCGTTGGATCTCAGAGAGGTCAGGATCGAATCCAAAGTCTCTCGACCTCCCTTTTGCCTGCTCGAGCAGATCACCGAAGCCCAGGTACCCCTTCTCGTCGCGTTCGAGGGAGAAAGTTTCCGAGAGATGTTCGAGGTCAGGGCCTCTGTCAGCGTGTGGCTGCGTTCCCGGTTCAAGGCGGAAGGGGGGGCAGTGAGGAAGAAACGTCGTTGGGTAATGGAAGAGGCGTCAGAGGATCCCGATTCTCATAGCAATGACCTTGGAATGTTTGAGGATAAAAGTTAGTTGGAAAGGAGACGTGGGGAGAGATAACGTAACTCACCTTCCGACCCAGTCGTCCTTGTCGGATCTCATGGCCAGAGTATCGATCGGGGCTCTGGCATGTTGAAGGTGATGCGGGGAAGAGGAGGAGGTCGAAAAGTGGTCTTCGACCAACTTGGAGAATTCTGTGGCCAGCACCTCGTCCTCTCCTCCCCTTACGATGCAGAGTCCGGAAAAGGTCTGATCTTCGGTTCGGATGCTTTGGATCCTCTCGCACAACCCGCCTCGCGCGTCGGCAGGGAGGAGAGGTAGCGTGATCTCCTTGATCGAGTAAGGTAGGCCGTAGTCGGAGAACCATTTCGACATTCGATCCGTCCTCGCCAGCGACCGAGCGTCCTCGCGGTGGCGGATGCAGTAGAACGTCTTCTTGGCCAACATTCCGCACAGGTGGAGCGCCTGCTGCATCTCCCTGAACGTCATCGAGGGGGCGCCGACCACGTTCCTTGTCCCTTCCTTAGCCAGATCGTGCGTGACGGATGCAAGGACCGGGTTGAGAAACCTCGAGATCCTTCCTTTGGCCCCCATGTTGTACGCGCACAGAGGTACCACGGGACCGGTGGTCGCCGTCGTCCCCCTTTCCGAAGCGAACGTCCTGAGGGCAAAGTTGTCTTGGATCTCACCCGCCGTCCCCACCATCTTGACGATGTCGGCCCCAAGTTCCACAGCCCTGCGGAAGATCTCGGTCGAGGTCGGTGAGCTCCAGGAGAATCCTCCCTCCTTGGGAGACCTCTTGTCCCTCCAGGAGACGATGACCGAAGTGCTCCTCTCCTTGGCGTCGCTCACCAGGTTCTGGCAGAGTTTCTGGTTGAAGCCTTGCTCCAGGTCCATGAAGTCGACTCCGAGCTTGAGCGCGTGTTTCAAGGAGAGGTAGAGGCTCTCCTCGGGTAGGACACAGACCCCTCCTTGCGTCGGCGTCCGAAGGGTGAAGACGATGGGGAGGTCCGGGACGTTCCTTCGTAGAAGCCCGATCTGTTCCGAGATGAAGGAGAGCGAAGGGTTCTCTCTCTCCGAGACCGGGGTAGGATCCACGAAGAGATCGGCTCTGATCTCCACAGCCGAGGCTCCCGTCATGGCCATGGGGAGTTGACCCACGAAGGGGTGGAGATCGGAGAAGGGTAGGGTGGCCAGGTACGACCTCTTCCTCTGATCCATGTCCCTTTCATCCGAGATTCCCAACTTTTCCAGGGGGGTGATCGAAGACTTGTAAGGTTCGAGGATCCTGGTAAGGAAACGCATCTGAGGGGAAGGATGATGGGGATTCGAGGTCAACTATGATCTCAGGGATCTCAGGGCCCCTCTCCCTCCCCTGTTGGGCTTTGCTCCTAACGACTCGATTTCGGAACTTCCGACCAACTGTCGTTTCCAACCATGCGTGGAAGGACCCAAGACTCACAAAGTCCCTTTCCACCGCTTCGAACCTCAGCCTCTGCCTGAGTTCCTCCTCCACCATGAGCTGATCCTCCAACCCTGCCACCTCCTCTTCCTGCGGCAGCGGCGGCGGTTCGGAAAAGTTGACAAACTCGTGAGAGGAACACTGCCTCAACCAAGGCCTCCTCCTCTCCCAAACCTCCTGCGAGGTTTGAGCCCAGCTTGGAGCGGGTCTGCCACCTTTCCTCGAACTCTCCTTCAGCACCATCTCGACCTCCCTGTAGATGTGGATCACCGACCCCTTTTTGGAGAGGTCCAGGGTTGGGGTGGTGGTGGTGGAGGAGGAGGAAGGGGAGGAAGGGGTGGAGGAGGAGGAAGGGGTGGAAGGGGAGGAAGGGGAGGAAGGACGAGACCAGAAATCGATCAGGATCCTCCTGTTGACCTCCTCTTCGACCACGCCTCCACCCAGACTGACCACCAACCTCTCCCCCACTTGGATCCTCTTGACAAGATCCTTCAGGATCCTGGTCTCCTCTCCCCTGAACTGCTCCCATCCGAACGACTTTACGTACTGTGGAGGCGTCATACCACGGTTTTCTTGGATGAAGAGTTGATCGGCGTCGATGAAGGTGAGGTTGAGATGGTGAGCTGCAAGCCTACCCAAGGTCGTCTTGCCAGCTCCCCTCATGCCTATGAGTAGGATACTGGGGGGAGGTGGAGAAGGATCGTTCTCCCCACCCTTGATCTGCAACATGACATTCTCATCCTCCGATCTTGTCTCCGTCACGTTCATCGTGTTGTATCCAACTGGGTGTGGAGGAGGCCGTTCCCTTCCTTCCTTCCTTCTTTCCTTCCCCCGTTTTGATGTGAGAAGCCTGGATGAGGTCTCGTAGCTTAGGATTTCCCCCTCTCGCCTCACGGCGACTCCCTTTCTTGTCTCTTTCTGCGTATGGGTCTCTGGACGAAGGGAAGCGCTAGAGATGAAGTTATGATGGGGGAAGCGGGAGGGAATGCCCCTCTGTGGAAGCGATCACTGGTTGGCCTAGTACGGAGGGAGGGAGGGAGAGGGAGAGCAGTGGAAGGAGGTAAGATGGATGGGGCGAGTAAGGGGTTAAGAGGAAGGAAGGAAGGAAGGAAGGATGCCAAGATGCGAAAGGGAGAATGCGGGGGAGGGGATCTTGATTCTTCCGGAGGTCAAACCAAGCCTGCTCCACTCTGCACACGCACCGTTACCCGGAAAAAGGAGAAAAATAGAAAGAAAAGCAAGTTGGACGGCGTGCATTGAAGAGGGGGGGGATCCTGCTGATCATGATTTCATCATGATGGTGCCCACCTGCATGAAACCGTATACCATCCTTCAGACAAGCTTTTGATATTGACAAACGCACCCATGCGACCCACAAGAGAAAATCATAGTAAAAGAGGTGGAGAAAAGTATGGGGAGGGGGGGGGGGGGGGGTTGGAAGGAGGAGAGTGAAGAGTCTCATAGTTTGTCCATCCTCCCCCTCCTCCTCCACCCTTTCCTTCCCATCCTGTTTTGCAAAGCTTTCCTGGGCCCCCCTAGATCCCAAGCGAGTAAAAAGGTATCTGAGAGGATCCCCGTCGCGACGGCGATCCGGAGCAGGGCCTGACGAGAAGCGAATCATTCTTTCGATCGTGCTGTGTGTTCCAACTTTCTTGCAAATGCAACGGCAGTGCGAAAGGACACCTCAAAGCAAGTCTTGGTGGGGAAAGGAAGCGAAGAAGGGACAAGGAAAGGAAAGGGAGGGAAGGAGGAAAGACAGGAGCGAGAGAAGGTGAAGGTCCATCCGATCATCCCAAAGGTCCAAACGCAGCCCCGACCCTTGGACATCGCTCAGAGCTTTGGACCCCCTCGTTGCTGATGGAGATCGTGATCCTGATTCACCAGGACGTACCTGAACCTGGGTTTCCCTGCATGCATGTCCAGGACGGTCTGGTTCGCATCGGCCATGCTTCTGACCTCGACCAAGGGCCTCAACTTCTGCTCGGCTGTCAGCTCGAGCATCTCCCGGATCAATTTGGTCCCTCCAATCATGCTGCCTCCGAGGAAGGCTCCCGTCGCGAGGAGTTTCCCGATCGGTGTAGGCATGACCGGATCCTCCGGCAGACCCACGTGGATCACTTTGCCCTTGGGTCTCACCAGTCCGAGGTACTTGTGGATGGGCATGTCAGCGTTGTTGTTGGTGACGACCAAGAGGTCGAGAGACCGAGCGTGCTTCTTGAAACCATCCTCCCCACCCTTGGAGTTGGCCGTGGCGAGAAAGTCGGTCGCCCCAAGTTCCCTGGCCAGAGACTCCTTCGAGTTGGAATGAGAGACGGCGAGGATCCTTTTGGCTCCGAGAGCTTTGGCGAAGATGAGACCAAAGTGACCCAACCCTCCGATCCCGACGATCCCAACCCTCTCGAACCCTGGAGTGCCACATCCGTTCTCCTTCAATGGGCTGTAGACCGTGATGCCTCCGCACATCATGGGTGCAGCCACCACCGATTCCAGAGAGTCAGGGATCGGAATGGCAAAGTGAGCCGGGACACGGCAGTAGTTCGAGTACCCTCCCTGGCTGAGACCGGACCCATCCTTGTACTTTCCGTTGTAGGTACCTTTTTGGAGGAGGGAGGAGGAAGGCAAAGAGAAACTTGAGCATAAGGAATGAACTTTGCAAAAAAAAAAAAAAAAAAAAAAAAACCATTCCCAACGGTGTCAGCCAGCCCTGCACGGCTCTCCACTCACCAATCTGACCCTTGACGCAATAAGGTTCGTTGAGCTTTTTGCACTCCTCGCAAGCAAGGCAAGATCCACTCTGAGCTCCTACCCCTACCCTCTGACCTAGACTGACATTCTTCACCTCCTTCCCCACCCTTACCACCTTTCCGACGATCTCGTGTCTATTTTTCATGTTCCGAAGGAGGGGGGAGTAAGAAAGGAAAGGAAGGCGGGATGGAAGATAGATGGAGTCAGAATGAGGGATTAAGCCTTGAGGAAGGCAAAGAGAGGGGGGAGGATCAATCACTCACCCTACGCAGATGGGGTATCGAGTGGGTCCCCACCCACTGGTGGCCGTGCTAAGATCCGACATGCAGATTCCACAGCATTCGACCTTGATGTCCACGTCCGTCTCCCTCCATTCCTTGGGTTTGAATCGGGACCAGACCATCTTTCCAAGGCAATCCTTACTCTCGCAGATCCATCCGAAGAACTTGGAATCTTCCAGACCACCAAGCTCTTCCTTGGAGGTTGGGTTGGCTCCTTCCGACATCCTCTCTGGTGTGTGTGTGGGGGGCGGGGCAGAGAAGGGGAGGATTTACGATTCGACTCGCAGAAGGTGGGTAAGAGTGGGTGGCGAGGATGAGGAAGGGCTGGAGAACGTAGCGATTGGGAGATGGCTTTTGAAGAAGGAGAGGGGGAAGGTGGGGGGGGAGGCCGAGTTCTTAACCCCCCACCAACAAGGATGTGATGTCGTATGTCATCCAGCTCTTCTCAAGCCAACGCCGCCCCTCACCGGTTTGTCGGTCAGAACAAAAGCCGACACGCGATCGATGGCGAGCAGGGCAGCTCAAACAGATAAAACCCGCATCCTGAACCCTTGAAGGAAACATTCATCTCTTCCTCCTCCGCATCCTCAAACATGCTCTCTCTCTCCTTCCCCACCCCCATCAGACACGCAGAGATACGATGTGAAGAGAGAGAGAGAGAGAGAGAGAGTGCAACTTGCTCGCCCTGTGAAACGTATCTGCATCGGGTATCTTCTACTTCTTCTTCACTTTGCTTCGCTTTAAAAATACATGATGCGTTGCCAAGACGATCTTGTGGGAAGGGGGTCCGACAAAGGTTGGTCGAGGAAGGCTTCGGGACCTTTTTCTCATCCTCTTTCGTTTAGCCTCTTTCTCCCCCCCCCCAGGGCAGCTGGTATGTGGAAACGATGGCCAACGCAAGTTGTTCACCTCTTGATCTGTTGAAGGAAAGGATCGTTCTTCTGCCTGGTGTTGGAGATCAAGCGCGACTTCAATTTCTCGGCGGCCGTCGTCGTGCTCGTCGTTCGACCGGTAGATTTGGAGCCCGGCGCTTTGGTGTTGCCGCCAGACGGTGGTTTAAGCTTTCGATCTCTTGGGACGGAACTTGACTCGGATCGAGGGAGGGAAGGTTGCAAGGGGCTGGAGCGGCTGGTGAGCCTCGTGCTTTTCTTCCTTTCGTCCTCGACTGGCGCCTCCAAGGTAACTCTACGCTTGGATCCTGAGCTTGACGAGGAAGGAGTGGAGAGGGACGGTGAGAACTTGCCTTTCTCTGCCATTTCCCGTTGGGACCGGTCCTTCTCTGCCAGCCAGAGCGACCTAGCCTCTTTCTCATCGATCTCGACAAGTTTTTGATCCCCCCTCCAACCGATCCTCTCCCTGAGCTCGTCATCCTTCCTCTCCTTCTCCTGATCCTCCCTCTTCCCCTTCCTGAATGTGTTCCTCAGCCTCACGTTCAAGCTGTAAGGGTCGTCCCACCTCTCGTGGTTGAGCCTCTCGATCTCGAGGATCCTTTCAGTGCTCGTCTTGGCCCTCCTCTTTTCCTCCGTCTTCTTCTCCAGCTCCGAGAAGGCGTCCTTGGGTTTCGAGGCAGCGGCTTCGGGGTCTGATTGCGTTTTCAGGTAGGTGAATCATATATGTGCAGATGTATGCATGTATGTACAAGTCACACCGAGATGGGAGGAGATGTGCAGGTTGCACGGGCATGGGTGAGTGATGAAGCGCTTCCCGTGACCCTCTGGCGGAACGAACCTGAACCCTGGTCACCGTACTCACCGTAAATGGCGTAACCTCCGTTCTCCTCCGGGTCCCAATCCCTGTTCTGCTGCCTGGCACCTTCGTGGACGACGTACCTGGTGTTCTTGGGGTCGGTCCTGATCTCGAACCAGGAAGAGCAAAGGTGACACTTGCACCTGAAGCTCCAGATCTTTGTCGAGTGGTAGTTTCCAACCTGCTTCTTCTCAGCGTTATACCTGACTCCCTGTCCGATGTGGTTTTGACAGGACGAACACCAGATGTTGAAGGGGAGTTCGAACCTGACAATGAGGATACCCTGGTCCAGCTTCCTCGCTCTGTCTCCCAAGGGGTGCTTTGTAGAGTTGAAAGGTTGCTTGGAAGGGTCCGAATCGTAGGGTCTGTAGCGACCCATGTTGAAACCCTGCATGATGGGCAAAGAGGTTTCTACAGCAACCGCGATAGAAGGAAGAGTAGAGTTGGGTCTCGCTTCCTCGGGTTCCTACGAATACGAATCTCACCCGGGAGACGTCGGGATTGGGTATCGGTGGGAGGTCGTCCGATGGTGTTGATGGTGGGTGGTGGCGGAGGAGGGACTGAGTCAAAGGCAGGAGGAGGGTGAAAAGGAAGGTGACGACCGAGGTTGGTTGGCATTTTTATTTTTCATTTTATATTTTACATTATTTTCCTGCCTCCACTCGGAGACTGGCTGAGCCAGAAAGAGACTTTTTCTCGCCACCTCCCTCCTTCACCCTCATCCTAATCCTCATCCTCATCCTCATCCTCAACATGGACATCGAACTTGTCTACAGATGACCTCGGGAAGTCGTTCTCCATCGTCGCTCCAATATCGTAGCCATTGCAACGTTGGAGTCTCCCTCAGGACTCAGTCCCACCCAGCAGCAAACTCACAGATGCCACCTCCACCGCCTGACTCCCAACCCCGTTCAGCTCGAGCTCTTCCTCTTCAACCCTGACAGGGGAGCATGCGTCCCAACCTTCATCTCTGAATCCACTCTTACAGATCTATGAAACCCAACTCCAAGCATCTGACCCTCGTCCAAAGCAGGCCTCAAACCTCACCATCGGTGAATCTCCCCCCGCACATTCCCTTCATACCACACTGTACCTTTACATCGTAGCATTGCCGCATTTAAACGTTCACACTAGCAACCTTCCCCCACATCAAGCTTATACTCCCGCTTGGAGCGAGCTCACCTGACTGTGACCTCTGGATGCCTACTCTCCTTCCGCCCAATCTCACTCTCATCAAACATGGACCCTTCCCTTCCCTCAGGAGCCAAGGCTTCAAAAGACCCTTCATCTTCATTCTCCCATGTGGTCTTCCTTCCTCCTCCCCGCTCCTCCATCCTCTCTTCGAAAAGGAAAGGGTTTCGCAAACCAGCTCCCGCCTTTCAGTGGAAGTCCATCACCCTGTCACGCTCTACGCCAACCCCAGCCTCTTCCATTGAACCTGGCAATCCCCCTTCTTACATCAGGACGAACAGGTCCCCCCGAAAGGGGAAGAACCAAAGAGCTCCAACGGATGGGGAAGGAGCGATCGCGAACCAAGCACTGGTATCTAAACCTGGCGGGAAAAGGTCAGAAAAGTCGTCCATCGTCCCAGAAACACCCTTGAATCCAAGCGGTCCCAAGCTTACGTCTCGATCGACACTGAGCGCTTACGCCTTCGGAAGTTGGTCTCTCTCGGACCATGCTAGTCAGGATGAATCGGACGATCCTGCTCCCGAATCCTCTTCGGGGGCCCTTAGTGCTAGAAGGCTTTCCAAATGCGCCAAACTCCCCCTCGACAAACGCGAGAGGCCAGTGGGAAGGATCTCTTCCGTGGCTGAAATACGAAGGCAAGCGGAAGCTCAAGCGAGCGAAACTCGATCCTCCTCCACCTCTTCCGCGGGTCCTCCGCGAATCGCAAGGAGGTTGGTCCCAGAAACTCCGGCCAGGCCAACCAACCCGAGAGTGGCACCAACGAGAAGCTGGAGCCCAAGTTTGACCTCTTCTTCACTCTCTACGACCCACCAAGGCTCCTCCCCATCTACCTTTGGGGAAAATGTAGCGGGGTTTATCAGTCCCCTCGATCGGACTCCAGAGGAAAGACTTTCAGGGAGGAACACGGAAAGAATTAGGGATGGTTCCGTGTTTTACGTGGCCGAGACGCCAGACCAAGAATCCATGCCGAGACATTCGAACTGGAACAGCAGTAGTAGGGATCGTATCAGCCAGCAGGTCACACCAACTCAGAGAGAGTCAACACACGAGGGAGTGCATTCGCCTAAAGACCCATTCGGCCTTCAAAGTGGACGGTTACCGGGGCAAAGTGGTGCTGAGGCGGCAGAGGTAGCGGGGGATGGCACTGAGAGGTCGACGTACGGAAGTCAAGGCGGTGGTAAATACTGCAGCTCCGAAGCGATAAGGTCGAGTCAGGTAGAATCCGTCAGACCCAGCGCTGTCGCCGCTCTGCAGGCTGTCACCGATGGTGAAGAGGAGGAACAAGCTGGCCGGATCGTCCTTCGGAAGGACCACGCGAATAATTCTGATGATGAAGGAGGCGGTAGAGAAGAGGATCCAGACGTTAGCAGAGTCTTTGTTTATGAAGAAGAGGAAGAAGGGAAAGGAAGGTCAAGGATAGAGAGGAGCGAGGAACATGTCCATAGGCGCAACACGCATGGGTTGTTTAGAAACCCTGATCATGGTCCGAATGGGATGGAGGATGCTGGTGGATGCGAGGGTCATGAGGCAGTCAAACTCAGAATTAAGGCCTCTCAATCCCTTGGTTCGACTGGACACATTTCCGAACACGATAGTTGGGACCGAGACGCAAAGCTCGTTCGCGAGTTGGGTGAGATCTCACGCAGGGAACCCTCGAAACCCCCGATCCACGGCCAAGCGAGGGAAACCGCTGAAGAAGCCGTCATCCCCGTTGGTGGTCGACAAGTGGAGAAGAGGAAGAGGACGGATGACGTTGGGGAGGAACCACCACCACAAAGAGCCGTCCAGAAAAAGAGGCCGGTTCAACCCGTCTGCAGGTTTTCCCTGTTTTCCAAGCCTTCCACAAAGCAATCGAGGCAATCTGACTGTGTGAAGAGGGCATTCACGGTTCCACTGAAGGCTCTTGCAGGAAATGAGGGACAAAACCACACGACATCGACATCCTCAAGAATTCAGAGTGCGGTAGAAGTATGTGGGACGAGAGGGAACCCTACGAGAGTCGAAGAGCTTCAAGCGATACAGGGATCCGCTCCTGCATCGGACCGATCAAAAGAGGGCCGTCCATCGAACCGTGGAAACGAAGCCGAGCGAGTCGTTCAGCCTTGGTCCATCCACTACGCCTCTGCGACTGAGACCAGCTCAAGACAAAGTGGAAGACCACTGTCTCCGATCTTTCCCCGACCCGACACGACGACAAGGTCGAATTTCATGCCAATCCTAGGCGGGAACTTGACCAAATGCCCTCGACCACTCACGAGGGCCCTGTCGGATTCGATGCCAGTCGCTCCGCAGCCCTTGAGGAACAGATCCGAACCTCCGGGGTGTGACAACAGCAGATATCACCTCTCTCCTGCGCCTTTCAGGACCCGTTGCGGTGACCGTCCTCTTCTTGAAGCTTCACGTGGAGGGGTCTCGCCTGCTGAACTCGCAAACGTTCAACATCATGACGATGGTGATGGGCAGTACGGTGACCAGAGGGATACTTTGGGAATCGAAAACAGTTCGAACTCGGCCTCAATCACGGATCCGGGATTGGATTCAATCCCCCCTCCACCGACGCTGAGGTTCACGATCTCGATCATCACACCCATCTCGAGGATCCTGAACAACCCGAACGAGTTCCTCACCACTGGCGTTCCCAACGGAAAAAACCAAAAGTGGAACACACCACCACGACCATGGGGAGCAAGCAGCGGAAAGAGGGTCCATCTCCTGGCCGTCGTCAGGCAAATCGGAGAGGTGGAAGAGTTTCGACCGAAGTCCGCCTCCACCTCCTTCTTCCCGGGTCGGCGTGGGGTAAACGGTAGAGGAGAGCTGGGAAGACGGTCCTCTTCGACGACTGGAGGGGATCTGATTTCGAAATGCGAGATGGTCGTCATGGACGGTAGGAACGACGAGAGTCACTTCCTCACTCTGGTGCTGTGGGGGAAATGTGCCAGGGAATGGATCGAGGTCTTTGAGGAGGTATGGCAAGGGAGGGAGGAGGAGGGGAAAACCAAATCCAAGGATCCGAACCCCTCTTCAACCTCCTCCGGACCCGAACAAGATTCCGGGGACTCGATCGTCGATGAGACAAGATCCCGAAAACACGGTCAGGGGACTCTGGGAGGGCTGGAAGGAACCTCTTTCGAAGAGAGGGAAAGGGACAAGATCCGAATCCGCATCGGAGACGTCGTCTACTTCGAAAACCTCACCGTCTCCTCCTTCAAATCGTCCGACCAAAAAGTCTCGGTCAAGAACCGAACGCAAGCCGCCTCCTCACCCGAGATCAGAGTCACCGCTAGCGATAGGACCAAGAGCTCCTACCAGATCTGTTACAGGTCTCACATCCTAGACGAAAAGGATTCCAAGATCAACTTTGACAGGGATATCGCTGGCTTCGACAGGAGGAGCAGGGCCGTGCTCGAATTGAGCGACAAGTGGGTCCACAGTAAGGCTTGTGTCGATTGAACCGAGTGATTCATCGGTTTCCAAAATGTTGAAAGAAGAAAGATGAAGAAAAAAATAAAACATGAAGAAAAAAAACCGTGAAAGGATCAATCTGGAGTGCCGGTTTCTGAGACTGAAAGAAAGTCATCTGTGTGGATCTCTCTGGCTCGCGAGTCGACCGGATTGCGATCAAAGGAAAGGGAAACGGTAAAAGTACAAGTTGGATATGGAGGTATGGATCGGGACAAAGGGAGGATGAGGGGAAAAGTGTCGGCGAAAAGGGGAATCGGTAGGAGGAAGTGGAAAGCTTCTCAAGGAGGTACGGAACCCCCCGCGGAAGAGGGAGGAGCAGCGACCGGGGTGGAAGCGCTTGCGCCTCCCACGGAATCCTCTCGAACGGAGGCGGCAGGTAGAGAGGTGGTCGGACCGAAACTCTGCTGCCTCTGCGGTTGCTGTTGACCTAGCATGGATGCCAACCTGGACTTTGCGATCCTCAGTTCGCTCTCGACCCTGTCCAGTTGCCTCTTCATCTCCAAACCGCTCGTCACGGCTCCCATGAGGCCCTCCCACTTTTCGGCGTTCCTGGCTGTGGGGAAGACGAGCTTGGGCCCGACGGTGGGGACGAGCTCCGAGAGGGTCTGGAGCGCCCTTGGTGCTAGGTTGGGCCTGGGCGCCAGCATCCTGGTGGATCGTAGGTAGACGCCGTGGGCTGAGGCCGGGTTGGAAGGGGAAGGTGCGACGGGAGGGGACGTCGACGGGGTCCCGACCAGGTGAGGGTACGGGGGCTTGGACGGAGCGACGGCCTCCGGGTCGAATCTCACTATGCACTGAGCCTCGTCGAATTGGGCCTGCTTCAGCTCGGCTCTCTGCTTGGAGGTCAGAGGACCTGAAGTCGATCCCTTTGCAGAGCTTGTGGCAGATGTGGCTATGCCTTCGGCTCCATCCTCCTCTGTCTTCCTCTTCTTTTGCGGTCGCTGACGAGGAGTGCAAGGTAAGGGGATCGTCGAAGGACGCCATGTTCATTTCATCAAAATTTGCCGCCCAAGAAAGATGAAGGATGGGATGGGGAAGGAGGTCGCAAGGTTCTAACAACACCCGGCCTTCGCGCACACGTTCGAGAGGGTCTTGTGGGGAAAGACTCACCTTGGATTCTTGGCTCTCCTCCGATTGCAAAGAGCCGGCCAAACCGGCACCGGCCGCAGCGACGCTCTGAGGGGTTGCATCCGGCAAGCTCTCCCATCCTCCCAGCAATCTAAGAAGCTCTTCCCTTTCGCTGGCAAACTTGGCTTCATTCTGTTCCAATCTCCGGAGTTCGACGTAGAGAGCTTCCTCCTCGGCCAGCTGAGCCGGGGTTCGGGTGAAGAGCTTGGTGACGGCCTTCTTCCTCTCGACTTCGCGTTGTTTGTCGAACGCGTAGGTCACAAGGAGGGCCTGGCGGGTCTCCATGTCCTCGGTAGAGATCCTGGACCGGATGAGCCTCCTGCAGATGGCGTAGTACCTCGCTTTGAGGTCCTCCATGGTCCTCTCCTTACCTGGCCACTCGTAACGGTCGGTGATCACGACGAAGCGAAGGTCGTATTGATGGCAGAGGTCGATCAGGTAATCTGTCTCCTCTTTGGTCCAATCATCGTCCCTGAGGTGCTGGATGTACTCGTCATTCGAGTAGCTGTAGACTCCCGACGAGGTGTTGAATTGCGCAAACTTGTAGTCTGCACGAATGGGGATCACGTTTGCAGGCTGTGTCAGAGATCTGATTGCTTGCCATTCGATCTCGAGTACACCTCCCCCTTGAGAAGGGTCCGATCCAAATTGGAAGGAGATGGACGGGGAAAAGGGCAAGGGAGGGGGAGGAGTGTAACCAAGACTCACCTTTTTCCACCTCAACCTCGCGCTCCTTGCCATTGCCCGACTCCTCCTCGCTATTCGTCGTCGTCGTCAAACTCTGCGGCTTGGCTGGAGCCCAGTGATGAAGGATGAGGCCGTTCGATGAACCTTCCTCTCCTGTATCCTCCCTGGCCGGATTTTGGAAAGGAGTCCACGCCCATCTCCTAGCCTTCCCTGGCCTCTTCTTGAATTTCGGCCTGAACCCGGCTTTGGCCTTTCCGTCCGCTCCCACCCCTAGACCGAGCCCCTGAGCCATAGCGAGACTCGGGGCATTGTCACCCAGAAGAGCGAAGAGCTCCCTAGTGATTCCGTCGTACTTTGGTTTAGGTTTTTGCTGCCCATGTTGAGGAGGCTTGGAAGACTTTGTTTGGGGTCGAGAAGGACCTGCGGCGACGCTGCGGGAACGATCCGGGAGGGAAAGGATGTCCCGAACGTCGTTCGAAGTCATGCTGTGAGGTCGAAAAAGTGGATATCCTCAATGTAAAAGGATCGTGAGGTTATTCCTTGATCGATTCTGTTTAAGGAAGCGGCTTGACTAAGCTCGGAAGGATGTAAGCTCGGAAGGATGGTATGATGGTGAAGGTGAAGGTGATGGTGATGGTGATGGTGATGGTGAAGGTGAAGGTAGTCTAAACCCTGATGGAAAGTGTAGATCGGGGGGGCTGAAGGGCGATGGATTAGCATCATCACGTGACTCCACTCAGGTCGAGCTTGGCATGAGTGTGTAATCACGCGTAAGAGTTTCTGAATTCTGCCACCATCCCGCACTCTTCTTGACGAAGGTCCTTTCCTTGCTCAAAGACAGCCCACCCCAGGGAGATGGACGAACGAGTCATGCAGTGAGAGAGAGCTCATCCTTCAATGATCAAGATCGTAAAATGATAGAAAATGAGAGACAGAGAGAGAGAACAAAGGGTCTCGACAATAGGGATCTTGTCAAGATGGGCAACCGCCCACCCAACCCTGCGCAGATCCTTCTTCCTCTTTGTTCCTTTTGTAGAGCCTCTCCCGCACTATCTCACCAATTCCCAAGCTTGGATTCTTTGCCTCAGCGAAATATGCAAGAATCTTGTTTATAAATAATGTAGGAAAGGGGTAAGGCGAGGCCCCAGATTTCCTTCTTGCTTTGATCTGACCCCTTAGCCCACTCCTATCGCGCTTTTACTTCTTCCCCGACCCATCTACCCTTCCCTTCTCCTCTCAGAGCAAGCGAAAAAGTACCTGAACATTGGAACCTCTGCATTTCAAGGTGGGACCACCGAGCAACGAGGACAGAGGGGAGGTGTTGCTACCAAAGAGGAAAGGCAGCGGAAGTGACCTCGGGAGGAGGTCCAATTCGAAGTGAAAAGATTGACAACCCTCTCTGCTTCCCTTTTCCCTTTCCCTTCTCTTTCTCTCCTCTCTTTCTCTCTCCCTCTCTCTTACTTTTTTGAAAAAATATAGAAAGTTGAAGACACCAACGCGAATAAAAAAACCCCCAATACCGATGAGATCCCTCAAGAAGGAGAATCAGGTCCAAATTCAAGGTTCAAAACCTCCTCCCAAATCCGAATTTCGAAGGAAACCATCCACCAAGGCTACTGAGGATCGATCTCAGAAAGTCGATTCACCATCGATGTCTCTTCCAAAGTTGGATAACGGTCTTGGCTCGAGAGTTTCATCTCTAGAGGAGGTAGGGCTCAAGAATGGGAGGAGGAGGTCACGGACCGAAGGGGTTGACGTGGTGAAGGAAAGGAAGGAGGAAGAGGAACCGGAACAGGCCCCAAACGGGAAGAGGAAGAAGGCGAACAGGTTCGGTTCGAAATGCACTGGAGGTGGTAAGAAGTTGACGAGGATGACGAATACAGCGACTCTGGAAGAAGACAGTGGAGTGGAGGGAGCGATCGGAAAGGGCGAGGGATCCGAGGTGGGGAAAATGGAGGGTGAAGGAGGCAAGGTTTCGATTCCGAAGCCAGACTCGTTCTCCCGAATCAGGATCCTTTCCGAAAGTGTGGCAGGTGAAGTTCCTCCTCAGCAAGTTGGTAGTGGCGGGTGTGGGAAGGGCGGTCGGATTCCCATCGAGGAGAGGCACGAGAGGAAGAGAGGTCCGGAAGCTGGGATCTTTGTGAAGGATTTTTCGGACGATCAAGATCAAGGTTCGAAAGACGGGGAGATGGGAGGTCGGCAAACATACGTGATGGATGGTTTCGAGGTGGAAAGTCGAGATGGAAACGGTCGAAGTCAAGATCTCGAACCTCTCCAGGATGAGGATCTATGTTCGGACGAAGACGAGAGTGATCCGTGCGTGGATCCAGACGATGACGACGATTACGTGGATGAAGGGAACGGTGAGGCTGACGACGAGCTCGAGGAGGAGTTCCTAGACGACGCAACGGAGGAGGAGGAACTGGACTGACAGGATGGATCCCTTCATTTAGAGGAGTCATGCAGCGCACACTTGCGGTTTTGAAGGAGGATTGGTCACTGCCCTAGGGGTGTGGGTCGGGAGCGAGCACCGTGCCAAGGAGCGAAGTCGGTGGTGGGAACTTTCCGTAGGTGAGAGAATTCCCGGAAAGGGAGAGAGGGACGAAGGCGATGTCGGGAATGGAAAGGACTTCGTGGAGCAAGGATCGGAACTCAGGATGTATTTCCATAGGATCGATTTGTAACGCCGGTGGAAGGTTGACCGTGTGATCCACATTCAGCCCATCTGGGCTTGCCTTTGTCCTGGTCAGACGTCATGAACCTTTTCGCCACATTCTGAAAAGCACTCAAGGGGGGAAAAGCTGCAAACATCCTCGGATATTCTGATCCACAGTGTTTCGTTGGTAAGGAAAGTTGACAAGGAGTGTACATGCTTTGAGTAGCTTACTGAGGAGCTCAGGGAGCTGAAACTCAAAGGGTAGGATATTTGGGCAGGCGTCCGGCATTCCGGATGCAGGTCATATTAGGGTATAAGAATACATAGGTTCGTGAAGATGATAGAAGCTGGGAGCAGATGGCAGACTGAGAGGACAAGTGCGCGGGCAGAATAAAATAAAATAGATATGAATATAAATGCCAGGTCGCCTTGCCAGATTGCGTTGATCGATGAAGATTTTTGGAAGGGGGAGTCATTCCTAGATGGGTTCCATGAAGTATACGATCTTCGCATCCTGTTCGCCTGAGGCGGGGGAAGGGACCCACAGACAAGCTAGGGTGGTTGCCGTTAAGTGAAGCGATTCACATGGCCACGCCCATTTCCCATTCGCCGCTCTCGTGTTTCCAGTCGTTCCTTGCGACTCCGTGAGACCACTCATCTTGGTGGACGATCGGAGCTGCTGCAACGAAGTGCTCGGGTTCCATGTGACTGTTGCCCGAGCCCACCTCACCAAAGTCCAGGCCCAGACCAAGACCCAGACCGGATTGCACTTGGTTGAAAGCTGCCTTATGAGCTGCAGAAGCTGGAGTCCTCGGGGGAGTGATCGGAGAGCGTCCCTGGACGTGAGCAGGTGCCTTCGAAACCGGCATCGAAGTGTTGATGGGTGGCAAGTTGTTTGCCTTCGTCCAAGTCGAATTAGCCCGAGCTCTGGACTTGGGTGGCTTTGGTGGTGAAGTTCGCTTCTTGCCGACATTTCGCAACGAGGTCATGTCACCTCCCAAAGCGAGGCCGAGGGAAAGCTGCTGGATCTCGAGGCTTAATTGGAGCTGAGGACTGCTGTCGAAGTCTACAGGCTTGATGGCTACGGCCTGAGTTTGTGAGTGGTTCCCTTGGGCAGGCATTTCAAATGCCGGCATCATGACCCCGTTTGATGAAAGCTTTGGGGTCTCGCAGTCGTCGGAATCGACATTCTGCAGTTGCATGGCAGATTGGAAATGGAACGGGGTTCGAAGCTGGACCTCGTGAGCCGGTTTCGAGTGGTGGGCAAAGTCTTCGGGATGATGCAGGGTGCTCTGTTGGAAAACATGAGCCTGTTCAGAACCGAAGTCGAGTATGCTCGTCGAGGTCGTTGTCGCGCTCATCGCAGAGGACAGGGATGTGCTGCTTCCAAGGCTATGAGAGGAGAAGCCGCTGCTGCTCGGCGAAAGGGCGGGTAGCGTTTCCCTGTCACTGAAGCGAGCTGGGCTACCTGACAGGCTCGAAGCCGACGAGAACGTGCCACCGCTCCTGAGAGAGTTGTTCGACAAACTTCGTGAAAAGGCGAATGCGCCGGAATTGCTGCTTCCGGTGCTGACGTCGCTCGTCTCGCTCGAATAGCTCGTTATTCTTTCACGGCTGGATGGAGGCTCTGGAGCGCCTTCGCCCAAGCTCGAGAAGTGAGAAGGCCCAGAATCCGTCATGGTGTTGGTGGGAGGCGAGTAGTCGCTGGACGGAGAGTAGACGCTCTCCGGGCTCATGATCGCACCAGCAGGCTCACGGGACCAGTTGCGGAGAACCGCCTGTTGGACGATCGATGGCTCCTCGTGACCGGTAACGCTCTGATGTAAAGTGTCTCTGGCAGAGGAGTCGGGTGCCACCCATCGTTCCATCTCTTCTGATTGCGCTCGGCTACCGGGCGTGCAGACACTGTCCTCGGAACTTGGGCTCTCAAAGGCAGCCGTCTCCTCATTGTGGAGATCTGGGGTCGGCGGCATGACAGTCACCACGAGAGGAACCTGGTTTGGTCGCGGGCTTCTCGAAAGCAGGGGACTGGCAACGGGGACAGCCCTAGCCCGCTGGTTGCTCAGATTGACTCTTCGGGCCTGGTGTGTCTCTCCCTCCTCTGGCAGCTGGTCAAACTCGATGGCACGCTGGGTTTGAGGCTGTGGGAAGCTCGAGATAGTTTTCTGAGTTGGGGTGCCGCTCGAGCTGGTATCGGTCGCTCTCGGTCGACCTCGGCCAATACCATGTACGACAGTGCTCGGAGGCATGGGGAAAGCGCCGTTGAAGCCTCGGTGCCTTGCAAGGCTGGGGAAGATGGCAATCTCTGGGGACGCTGGGCTGAATGCAGCGGGAGGCGATCCGAAGCTAGACAGGGGTGGAGGAGCCCTGGAATCGACGCTCCTGCTTCTGCGACGCATCGCCTTCACCTGAGCCCTGGCTCGAGGTGCTGGCTCCTCATGCCCCCGGCTCTGACTTAAGAGGCCGTCAACGACCTGTTGAGCCATGGACATCCTCCTGCTATCATCCTTCTTAACTCCGGTTTGTTTTGACCTAGCGTTCTTCTTTGAGGAAGGTGAAGGGGACTGCTTTGAGATCAGTATCGATTTGCGATCGTACATACTGTCAATACGAGGGCTTGGAACCCCGCGTCCAGTACTCGACACAGCCCGACTGATGGGCCTCGACCGAGGGCTGTTCGGTTCATCGTCGCCAGATAGTCCCCATCCGAAGCCCCTTGGAATGATTGGAGAAGAGGCACCAATGTCGGATGGAAGTGGAGGAAGAGCTGGGACCCCACCCAAGTTTTGGGAAACCTTGAAATCGTGAGAGCTCTGCTCCCCTCCCTCTGAGCTGTAGAGAGAGCGACTACTGGAAGCATTCACAGCCGGCATGTAGCCCTTGCGCTGCTCCCGCAGGCTTGGCATGCTCTGCTTGCGGCTCATGCTGCCAGAGTCGTGGTGAGGGCTGGCCGCGTGGGTCGCCAAGAGAATGTTGGGGAGGGTCTGGTTCTCCTTGACCGGGCTTGTAGGAAGAGAGCTGTATCCGTCATCAGCGCTGCCATTCCAGTGGCTCCCGTTCCTTCCCATGATAGGGTCGTGGGACAGATCAAAAGTGGTCGTCGTGGGTGGTGCGCTGGCCGGCATGCTATCGAACAGATCAGTCGTAGATCTGGATGACAAGTTACCTGTCTTGTCCTTGTTGGATCGCTTCCAGGTGAAGAACCTCGCAAGGGAAGAGGAGGAGGAGGACGATGACGGCAATCCTCCACTCTTGGATGACTTGGCTGCCTTGGTAGACTTTGCAGGGCTGCTCAGGCTGGGCTCGCTATATTGGCTCCTCTGGATCTTGGAGATGGAAGGGAAACGCCTCTGGTCGCCTTCGCGATCATCCTCAAAGACGGAAGAGAAGGCTTCAGGTTCGGAGGCGATCGAGACAGCCTCCTGCTCAGGAATCGCCTCCTGCTTGACGCTGAAGTCAGGCATGGCAAAGGCCTCAAGTGTAGGGGTCGGACTAGCTGTCCAGCTGGAATTGACGCTGTCGTCCTCCGATTCGCGCCAGACTGGAGAAGGCCCTCGAGAAGAGATCTCGATCTGGTCCTCGAACTCGGAGGAGTAATGCCTGGTGGGCGAATCGCACCATTCTGTGCCGATGTCCATTCCCATCGCGTGCCTGGGGTCGAGCATAGCGAGGCTGGCTTTGGAGACGGCGTTGATTTTTGACTTTTTCGTGGAGGAAGAGGCGCTCCTCTTTGGCTCGCTGCTGCTTGACGACCAGAGCCGCGTGGCCGTCTTCGTTTCTCGGGCACCGCGCGATTGCTTACGAGTCCTGCCCTGCTGAGGGTGCTGGGCTGGGACACCGTAGATGTCGTCATCTTCCATGGGAAGGGTTTGCGACCTCGTTGGGCGCGGTCTCGAGGAAATCATTCTTCTGGTACCTTCTAGGAGAGCAAGCTTTGTCTTGCGGTAACGATAGGATGCAGATGCAGGCCCAGATAATGCTGGACTATTCTGTCCGAATCCAAAGGCTGAGGTTGCTCAATGTTCGCCCCCCTTCTCTGCGAGAGACGTGGATGGATGAAGGACGAGTGTTTGGTGAATGAAAGTTGGCTATATGCAGGTTGACGTTTCGGTGGGTCCTTGGGGAGATGGAGAAAGATGGAAAACGAGTGTGGTGACTGCGATGGATCTGAGAGGTTCGAGGTTCAGGTGAGATGATTGGGATCTTGGGAAGAGGAGGAGTTGATGGTGGCGAGGGGAGGCGATGGAAATGGAAATGGGAATGGGAATGGTGGTGACTCTGATGATAGGAGGAGGGAAAGGAGCGAAAAGGGCGATGGACGGTAGAGAAAGGGGGGAGAGGGTGTTGGGGGATTGATGTGAAGGAGGCGATGGCCTGGGATCAAGCAAAGTATAAGGGGAGGCAGATCGCGTAGGAGTTCGAGTCGGCGGATCGACAATGCCTCGATTAAGGTCAGATGAGGCTCGATCGAAGGGGATTTGACTGTGTCTCACAAGGGGGGGAGGAATCACACTTGGTGCTGGTGAAAGAAAAATTGAGGGAAAGCCAGGCAAAGAAGAGAAGAGAACGTAAAAGGAGACCCAAGAAAGGAAGGATGCCGAAAGGGAAAGAAACTGGCAAGGGCAACTCCTGTAACTGGTGGTGCCAGAGGGGTGAGGGAGCGCGTTTCCATCAACGTCCGTCAGACTACCAAATCTGGCAAGTGACACGATGGAGATTTTCCCCCTCTCCTCTCCCCCTCCCCTTTTCCCCCCCTCCCTCCCTCTCTCTCCCTCTCCCACTCCGTCTTCTACAGTACTTACCTGTCATACCATGCATGCGTGTATTCATGAACGTAGGTAACGTGCTGAACGTAGGCGGAATCTGAATGTTCACAGACCCGCATGAGATTGGTAGAAACATGAAGCGCGTGCACCGGATGAGTTTGGGTTTACGTCGAAACGATTCGCGAGCCTTGTGTAACTGCGTCTGCATGCCTTTGGTACGTGCGGTACATGACAGAAAGGAACAGAAAGAAACAGGAAGCATGGCAGCCCGAAAGGTGCGAGACACTCACACTCACGCTCACAGATTGTGATGATTCGAATCTTCCAGAGCTGTGATTCGGGCTAGGGTTTGCATCAGAACACAAAAGGCCTCGCCACTTTGTCTCTCTGGGACAACAACACACCACCGAAAGACACAAGAGACCGGGAGGATCCCAGAAGCGATCGTGCACTTGCTTGGATGGTGGATTCCCAGTCAAGGCGTGTAATTCATTGTTTATTCGACTTGCAAGCGAGCTGTCCATTCCTATGCGGCGGAGAATACGGGGCGGGCGGTAGGATTATTTTCGAATCGAGAATGTTATTGTTATTACAACTTTCTCTGTGTTTCTCCGTCTCTCTCTCTCCGACTCTCTCCCTGTCACTGTCTCTCCCTTCACACATACAGTATCCTCTACCTGTGGGAAAAAGATGGACCCGTTCAGCTCAGGACCCAAACAAAGCCTCGCTACCTGAGCTGCGACCACCGATCATGATGCAAGTCTATCCGTGCGTGAAGAAGAAAACACGTCCAGTTACCTACTGCAGCCACCTCACCATAGAGAGAGAGAAAGATGGGGCGGCGCGTGATGGGAGAAGCAAGCTTGGGTTCCATCGTGGATCCGAATCTCTACAAAACGCTTCGAATGAATACATAGAAGACCTTTCGCTGCCCCATCGGCTAGTCTCCATCGACAGCGTGGTGAAGCAAAACTAACTTGAGAAGATGGGAGGCTTAGAACAGGGTGATCCTCAAGCTTTGCATGTCAGACACTCACCAAACCACCCCACGATGAAGGCGTGGGAGTGATCAGGGCCAAGTTCTGTGCTCAGAGCATGAAAAAAGGAAATTCAAGAGGCTTTCTCTTGGCTTCCTCAGGGAAGAGAAAGGGGCTTGCTCGGTGGGAGACTGAGCTCGAATGCTGGATGAACGAGTGAAGCAGAACGGAGGCGATCCAACAGCCTTGGATGGCCAACCCTTGGTTCGGTTCAACCAACTGTTGGGCGATCTCTATTCGAACAGTCCACGCACGCTCTCTCGCCTTGAATCCTTACGAGGCGAGACACGAGCTAATACTCCCCTGTACCAGGAGCTGTCAGAACCCACTGCTCTTTCCTCATCTGGAAATCCACGTCCAAATTACGCGCCGCGCTGGGTTGCGTGTCGCCCCGTGTCCCAAGTGGGTGGCACCCATGGTCGTCTGCTCAAAGGGTTTTGCACATGTGCAGGTCCTCACAACTTTGTATAATTGTGCAGTTGTGCAACACAGGCACTCAGTCACTGTCCACGGTTGCGCGCGTCGAAGCAAGCTAGATCCTCGCTAATCGAGCTACCACCCTCACTATCATCACATTTCTTCCAACTCTTTATCGTTGGACTCGGCTCTCATGAGGGGTGGTAGCTCATGTCCACGAAAGAGAGAAGAAAAGGGGGCAAGGTAGGGGGGCGGGAACAACCTGACCGTCGAGCAAACAAATCAGCCTTCGTGAAGAGTCAAGTACAGAGTTGAAAAAGG
>KZ819951.1:0-32435 GCA_003144235.1 Violaceomyces palustris | reverse complement strand
ACAAAGCGGGGGGGCGGAGAAAGGAACGAAGTTGAGTGATTTTGGAAGACAAGCAAGTGGATCGAACTCGAGGATCAGCTCCCCCCCCCCCCCCCTTCCGGCCTCCCTGAAGACAAAAAGACGAAAAAAAGACGGGAAACAGTGCCCGTCCTTTGATGGGGGGAAAGGGAAGCTTTCACTCACAGGGCTCTCTTCCTGGCTTTGGCGCTGACCGCTCCATTTTTGGCCACTCTTGCTGAGGAGGAAGAAGAAGAAGAAGGGTTAGTGGATTCTACCCCAGCTTGGTATTCCAGGTCGTCCTCTTCTTCCTCCCCTGGCTCCTCCACCACGGCCGCCGATCCGACCTTGGGGGAGGACCCTTCGACCTCCTCGACAGCTCGCTGCAACTCGGACATTCCGCCCTTGTTTCCGGCCAGATTCTCCTTCATCCTCCTCTTGATCCTCCTCAGGCTACTTTTGGAGAGGTTGAGGACCGTCGCCGAACCATCCTTGAGATCCTTCGTCAGGCCTAGAGGCCCAGTCTGGATTCCCGAATTCGATGCCACCACCGCCGCCTTGTTGGCGGTCTGCGAGAGGAGCTCCGCCCTTTTGGCCGCTCTCTTGGCGGCCTTGGTCAGTTGAGGAGTGAAGGGGTTGGTCGAGGTTGGGGTGGAGGAAGAAGAGGCAGAAGTGGTCGCTTTGGGTATAGAGGAGAGAGAGGAACGAGTCTTGCTCCTTGGCGTCGCTCGGCCGGGTAGACCAGAGATGGATGATTTGGCCTGTGGAGAAAGAGAGGGGAGAGGGAGAGGTGTGGAAGTGGCGTTCGACGGGGAGTGGTTGATATCAATTCTTGGATGGTGAGCATGGATCGTTCGGAAGTCATGAGAGATGGCAGAGGCAGAGAGACACAGAAACACAGGGAAACAGAGACAGGCAGAGAGAGAACATAGCCTGGACTCACCATGATTTCCCAGCTTCTGATGTTTTCGGGAAGGGATGAAGGTCAACAGAGTAGTTTGAGGCTGAAGCTAAAAAAAAACACCAACAACTTTGATCGGGTCCAGAGGAGGAAGGCCACCCCCTTCTTCTCACCTTAGATGGATCGAGAAAAAGTGGAGCAACTGAAGGTGGCGAGGGGAAAGAAAAAAATTTGGAAGAAATTGATTCAAAAAATCGGCACAGAAATCTCGATAAAAAACAACAACTTGAGGAAGACAGGTCCCCCGATGAGAGAGGGATTGCCCGATCCATCGGGGAGGGGCGGGGAGATCGTTCTTTCCCTTTTTCACACGCAACCCTCTCTTACTACTCACTCACGCACGCGCCTTGTCTCTTCCTTTCTTTCTCTCCGACCTCGCATTGATGACAAATTTTCGCTGCCCGCTCTTCTTTATCAACACGACTCGATAAAATCATGCGTCAACCGCCAACGACACCCACAGCTTGCATTGGGGTAGGTTCATTCTCCAACTCAGCTCCATTCTTTACACTTTCTCTGGGGCGGCGAAGAGACCAGCAGGCGGGAAACGAAAAGTGAGGGGATATGAGAGGAGTGAAAAAGAAAGGGACGAGCCGCGTCGCGCATCGTGTGGGGGGGGGGGCTGCAAGGAGGAAGCGGGAAAAGCAACCACCTCTTTTTCTCTTCAAACCACCTTTCCCCTCTTGTTCTCCATCGGGTCTGCTTCCAAGCATTGTGGGATACCCGTGAAGGGGTGAAAAGAAAGCTTGAACCCCCCTAGCCCTCCTCCCTCCTCCGCTTTCCCTTACCTCACCCAACAAGGTTTTCTTTGCGTACGATCGCTCGTTGAGGTGACTAACCGAACCCTTCCCTCGCCCCCCCTCTCCTTGGACGGGTATCTTTTGTGGGCCATGCAGGGAGAGAGGACGAAGAAACCTTGGGGGAAAAGGTGAAAGAAAAGAAGACTCCAACGGTGAGGCTTGCCCTAACCCCCTCTCTGTTGCTTATCTCTAGTGTGCTGCTAGCCCGCGTTTAAGAATCGTACTCAAATCATTGAAATAGGTTCATAAAGCATCCCCCCTCGAGCCCTCCTTCCCTCTCATCCCTCTCCAAGCCTCCCAAAAAACCTTGATGAGCTCCGTTCAAAGGGGGAAAGGTCTGTGTGATCAGGCCGCCTACCTCGACATGAACATGTGGTCCAACGAGGGGGAAAGGGATATCTTTCTTCCTGGTGTCCATTAGTAAGGAAAGGGGGAGGAAGACTCGTCATTGGGCTGCTTGTTTCAAAGCAAGACATGGTGAAGCCTTTCTTCAAGTCCTAGTTGGAACCATACCACTCGCGACAGTAATGAGTGTGACTACTGCTTGCTAGAACCAGTTTGCACGATCGAAACATGTGGGGGGCACTCCTTCCTGATCCCCACCACCTTTCGAATAATCGCTAGGGAAGCAACCCCAAGCCAAGTCATCCAGGTGGGAGGTTGGTAAGAGGAGATAGGATCGAGGCAAGCAGTGTATGAGCATGCTCCGCTCGCCAACTTCTGAGGTTTGCCTTTCTTTTTCCGCAAAGCTTGTCCGTAATGCGACATGCAGGCGCTCTCTCTTCGTTCCATCTTCGCTCGTTTTACTCAGTGACTTTTGGTCATGTTCATTCTTTTTTTTTATCTTTTTCATTTTACCCTTTTTTTTTTTTTTTTTTTTTTCGCATGCGAAACCCGGTCTGAAAATCCTTGCTGATTACACTTTGACAGGCCAACTCGATGGGATCGGATCATCTGTTTTGGATAGGTTTTACTTGCAACTTGAAACCTTCGGTTCTTTCCTTTGTATTCTTCTTTCGTCAGCCCAAAATAAACATGAAGACCACCACCTCATGTGGGGAGGGAGAGCATCCAAGGGCCAGAGGAGCAGTCTGTAGAGCATCAGGTACTCCCATCCCATCTCATCCAATCCCAACCGATCCCATCCAATCCCATCGCTCTCCATCTCCTCCCCAAGCCCGCCTTGACTTGCATATCCTTTCCGTTTCCCCTTCTCCCTCTCTCCTTTCTCCTACACCTCTTTCCATCTTACCCTTTTCTTGGACTTTGTCTTCATCCCCCCCCTTTTGCCTTTGCCTCCTCCTCCTTTCCCCTATCGATCTCCTCCTCCCATCACTTTGCATTTTAGAACGAAAACAAGGGCAATCTCCCCTTCTTCACCTTTGATAGAAATCCATTCTCGACTCTCAGCAAAAGATAGATTCAGGCCACCCCCTCGTCCAGCACCAAGAGTCATATGACAACATAGACAAGCAAGGCCAACCCGCTGCTCAAAAATCCCACCCTTCGGAAGGTGGAACCTCTTTACCAGTTGCGTTTTCTCCTCTTGGCACAAGGATCCAACACGAGACGATAACAGACAAAGCGCTATTCATACTCCAGGCTCTCCCAAACCTCTCGAGAACAAAGTAAGGAGTAGAAGAAGAGAACACGGCAGGGAATTCAAAGGAAAGAGGCAAAGTCTCCACCGGTGGGCGAAAGGAGAGCTGGAGGAAAGAACCAACAATCAGAATCGAATCAGGAAGTCCACAGCGATCGGGAGCGACGCGAAGAGTCAGAAACGTCCAACTGGTAGTTAAAAGCCGTGGTGGCCCTCTTCGGCTCCATCCCTTCGGCCGGGACAAGCTTGGTAGGATTGGGAAAACAAGTTGGAGGAACACCACCCCCTCATCCTGAGTAAGTCACCACAGTCTGATTCACTAGTGGAGCTGATTCCGAGGTTGCTTCTGGAAGTGGGTAAATGGGAAGTAAGAATAAGATTAGGAGTGGCGAGTCGGTAGTGCTCATCTGGGCTGGTGCGGCCTCAGTAGAACGGCAACAGTCACGTTCCCTGAATCGAGGGCAGGGCCCTGAGTTGGCTCGGATCTCGCTCTCTCGCTCCCGCCTCCCCTTTCTTTCGGATTCAGACACAACCCACCTTTTTCATTTTCCATTTAATTTTTCGTAATGCTGCCTAGGGCGAGGGTGGGTGAGGAACAGGGGAAGGGAACCACACAAGAGCATGACGGCTCAGTTCCGAGGGACTGGCTAAAAAAGTGATCAAGTCAAAAGTGGAGAACCTGGCTGGGCCACCGGCAGCTTTGTCTGAAGGCTTTCAGATGAATTGGGAAGGGGAAAAAAAGAAAAGGTCAAGAGCTCTCTCTCTCTCTCTCTCTCTCACACACACACTCGTGTGCCGCAGAGACGGGATGGACTTTTTTACTTTTCTTTCCCTTTCTTTTTTCACACCTTTTTCTTGTTTCTTTTCTCTTGCAGCCCCACCCTCCTCGAACTTGCGGAGTGTGGGGTCTTCCGCTGCGCCTCTGCCGTTCTCCTTCTTTCTCTCTCTCTCCCTCCCCGCGACCTTGACAGCTCGGATCGTGGTTTCTGCTCGCCACCTTCCCCTTTCTCCCTTACGATTCTGCTTACGAACCCAGACCCCGAGACTATTCCGTCCTTGTTCACGACCTTCGGATCACGGGGTGACGTGGCCTCGGTCGTAGGGGAAAGGGTACTGAGGGTGGGGTAGCAGCGCAGGGTCTCTATTTTATTTTATTTTCTTTTTTGTTTTTTTTTTTTTTTTTTTTCAAGTCAGTCAGCATGCACGCTCTCCAAGTCATAGTTGGCCGGGTCATCATGACTTCGGTACCTTCGCCATCTTGCATGCTTGCCTTCGAGCATCGTGCATATGTCATCTTCGTCACTTGGCAGCCACAGATCGTTGCTCGAAGAAAAAGCACAACGAATCAGGAGAAAAAGAAAAGTCTGAAAGGAAGGGAGCCGAGTCGAGGGACCTGAAGAGTAGGCATGTACTTGGAAGACGTTGTCAAAGAAACCGGCTCGCCTTGAGATCGAGCGGGAGGGAGATAGAGAAAGGGAAGGGGATGACAGGGCGGAGAGAGAGACTGAAAGTCCAGAGGGGTGTGAAGCAAGGTCACTCTAAGATCGTAGGGTTGCAGGTTTCGCTACTCAAGGGTTGTGTGTCACTCCTGGCCTGGCCTTCCTTATCCCCTCCCTCATCCCTCTTCCCTCTTCCCTCCTTCCCTCTTCCCCTTCCCTCTTCCTTCATCCCTCTTTCTTCATCTCATTCTCCCTCTGTACCTCCCTTCACTCTCTCTCCACTCCTCTCCTTACAAGGATATCACCCCACTCGCTCCAAGCACATCCAAGCTGGGAATAGAGACCGTTGGAACCTCCCACCACCAAGAAGGAGGAATCTGCTCACACCAATCGATTTCTTCCCTCTGCTCCACGTTTTCTATTACCAGTTCAAGTCCCAGTTCCACACAGCCTTAGCCGATCAAACTCAGCTTCCGCAAACGAAGAAGGCATCCCATCAAATCCTCAACGGGGATCTAACCGCATTTATCCACTCGCAACTCCCTTTTGGGTTGCTATCCGTAGAGAACGGAGGGACCATCCGACTTTCAGCATAGTTTGAGAATCTACCCACCCCCTCAACGAACACAGAAGGAAAAGAAAAAGCCAAGAAAAGAAGGGAAAGAAGAGGTGAAGAGAAGAGCGATCGACATCAAAGGCGGGTCTTGATTGCCAACCAGTGTCCTTCATTCTTCATCGACAAAGCTCAAGAGTTTCGGGAAGAACAAATATCGATCAGCCGATGCCCTACCCTAGGTCGATAAGGGATGGGGGCTCTCAGCTGATGCCCCCTCCCTTGTACCAGCATCAAGACCTCGGTCACATGCCTTCCAGCGTCAGCATGGATCCCATGTGGAAAGCTGAAGCCGAAAAAGAGGTCGACTGGGCGGACGAATCAGACTCCGAGAGAAAATCCCCCGCTGCCAGCCTCATCTCCACCAACCAGAGGAGGAGAGACGAAGTCTGGAAGAGGCTTCAGGAGAAGAAGGAGTCCAATGCCTTCCAAAACGCAAGCCCCCAAAGTCAGAGCGAGAAGGAAATGTCCCCACACGTTGGCTTTCAATCTCCGCAGCTCAAGATCCATCCCCAGTTTCCCTTCACGACCCAACAGGCTTTGGGTACCAGCGGCGCTTTGATCAGATTTGCCACTGGTTCCAGTGAGTACTGGCCGCGTAGCAACAGCTTCTGCCCAACCAGAGTAATCACCTGAGCTCCTGACTTGAACGAACGACTTTCGACCTTGTTACTCTTCTTTCTTCCTTGCCACTCCTTCTTCCCCGCTTCAGCTCTTCTCCCTCAGCCTATCGCAGAGTTGATCTCGAACCTCTCCCTGTTGGCCAGGGTGTCGCTGAAATCAGCCGCCTTTTTCATCGAGGTCCTGCTGGAGGCAGCCAAGTACGGGACTGGGATGGGCCTTGGTTTAACGCGGAGAGCGCTCATTAGCGCCGTGGGGACTGCGAGGGCTCTGCACGCCATCGGGAACGGCGAAGAATGGGATGCAAAAGCCGCTGGAAAGTCGAGGAACCCAAGGGACAGAGGATTGAAGTGAGTGCCACGTGCCTCGGCAGACGGATTCTTCTCGTTTTTTCTTCCTCCAACCCACGCAGCTTGATTGCATTCGGCCATATCATTCCCTTTGCTGATCGACAGCGATTCTTCCTCCTTCTGACGCCTTCAGCGATGCATTTCTCTCCGTTCTGGACAAGTACACCGCGGTCGGCATCTACGTCATCCATCATACTTTCACTATGGCTGAACTCTTCGCCATGAGCAGCTTTTACATCACGCACAACAGCATCAAGGCTGGTCTGAGCGCTGCCGACGAATCTGTGCGGATGATTGATGGGATTTTCGGCTCCAATGAGACATCCCGAGCGCTCGCCTCTTTCATCACTCTGGTCAAGTCGGAATTCACCGAAGATCCGCGATACGCCACCTCTGGAGGGATCAGCATCTTAGCCAACTTGACCAAGGCCATCACGGCCTTTGCCATCCTCCAGAACTCAACTTACAAAAGGAGTGCCAAAATGATGAAGATGAGAGTCATGTACGACTGCACTGTCATGGGTGAGGCCGAAACCAAGAGCTGGCGAGCGATGATTGTCGGCCCGGGAAACTTTGTCAAAGGTTCCAGGCAACTGCAACCGCAGCAGCACCAGCTGGAGGCCGCTCCGCAGATTGCAGCCATCCCACCTCGCTCTTCATCACAATTCGGTTCTCCAAGGTACGAAGCCTCTGGGCTCCCATCGCCACCTGCTTCGGTGCATGAGCCGGAACAGGCAAAGCGTTGGTCTGCCTCAAGTAGCGCCCCTGGCTCTCGCCCCAATGGCCTCTCAAGGGTTCGATCAAGGGCCCCTTTCGGCAGTGAACTGTGTCTTACAGATCTCGGACCTGCATTTGAGGAAAATAAAAAGAAAGCCAGTGACTGGCGGAACGATGCGCCGTCCTCGCTGCTCTCCCCGGACGAGCCCCTGTTCTCTTCGAGCGCTGACGACGAGGCGGCGATCATCCACGATCTCGAGTATTTCGTCGGGGCATCAGAGGAGGACGACCCATGCGAAGGCGTTGCAACATCTTCCAGCGGAGGAACCATACTCGCCTCCACGCACTTGACTCAGGACGAGCTTCCTCAAGACATGCGAGAGGCATTGGAACGCTACGATGAGGATGAGCTCGAAAGAGGGATCACGGTTCAACAGACTCAACTTCCCGTCGGAACGAGCGACATCAAGCATGTCATCAGAAAGCGCCCTGGGCGCAACACGTACGAGACTGTGTACGAGATCACGACAGAGACGACGGAAACGATCGAGACAACCACAACCATTGAGGATAGGGGCCAGAGAGGCGGATGTGGTCTGACGCTTACGGACCTGCAACGGAGCAGTGGTCTCGGCTTGGGTTCAAGCACGATCGAGCGTGACGTGGTAACAAGTCATACGGGAAAGGAGACTGAATCCGTGTTTGATGGGGGTAGGGAGACCATGATGGAAGAGGAGGACGAGTGGTGCGAGGTCGCAAGGACAATCAATGGGACACGATCCCCTGATTACGGTAGGCTCATCGAAATTCAGGGGGACGACAGTCGTGGCAGCAGTGCTTTCAGTCGCAGCAATGCAGTCGATAATGACATTGAAATTTCCGACATCCCGGAGGTTCCGAACGGCCGGCCTGCGACTGGCCTTTTGCCCGATTATAGCATTGGTACGTTGGCCAGACGAGATGCCATTGAACACCCGGAGGAGTCCAAGGCCAGGATGCAGGTCGTCCTCAAGACCATGACTCGGAAACTGATCCAAAAACGAAGAGTGGTCCGGAAAATCGAACTTGGAAGTGAACAGGACGAAGATGACGACAACGAGGTTCGGATGTCCCTTGAGGGAAGTGATGTCGAAGGAAGCGTTCCAAAGTGGGAGGGCAAGCGAGGCTCAGCTGCAGGAGCTCGACTGACGACCAGCGGCGCGAAGACGGCTCCGTCGAGCCCGCGGATGAGGAACCGGACGTTTGCCGACTCCCAAGAGTCACGCCGGAAGGACGGTGGAAACTCACGTCCAAGGATGGAGAGCCAAGGGAAGAAAGAGACCGCGCGCTCCCCTGACCTCGGTAGTGGCTTCCAACGCGCATTGAATCGGGCGAGGAATACTTTGAGGACGGGTAACAGTGCTGTGAGCAATGGCAACAAAGGCACTCCCTTGATCACATCAATGCTGGGCAGCGGAAACTCAACAGGTGCGCCAACTGTCAAAACTGCATCAGCGATGTCGAAATCAAGGGTCAACAGTAGTTTGCCAAAAACGAGCAATCCCAGGCCCACCCTCGAACCCGCATTCTCTATTGACTCCCCGAATGAGGCAAGATACTCCAAGCAGGATTCACGAGCACTGAAGGAAAAAGTCAACGGATTGCCAGACGCTAGCCATATGCCCCCGCCTTCCAGGGACTCCCGCCCGACTGCTCATCGCACAGGTCTGAAGTCACCGCGGAAAGGCCTCGCAATCGAAGTCTCATCAAGGGATTCTCCGCGTATTCCTCCTCGCCACGGCTCGGGCGCCACCAACCAATGGCCCCTTGTACAGGGTGAACATGGAAGGCATGGTACCAAGGGTCCCTCCGTCACAACCACGCCTTCATCTCCCATCTCATCCGCACCTCACGCGCACTCGGTGAAAGGTTCAACGAGAGACAACAAGCGGAGGTCAAGAGCTCCTTCCATCACTTCGATCCACTCATTCGCCTCCCGCACCCACATGCAGAGCACCTCAACCGGACCGTTGCAATCAAACGGTGCATCCGGAGGTGGCACCGAAGCTGGCTCGAACGTGTCGGCCAATTTCCCCAAGGCACACTTGGTGCACAACCTGTACAAGTTTATGCGGCACTCCTCCGCGGCCTACGGTCAAAACTTCATGAGGATTCTGGGCATCGGGAGCTTGGACTACTTCTTTCCTGATACGTCCAAGCATCACGCCAACGTCTGGGCTTTCGCGCACCACGTTGGCATCCCTGTCGACTCGATCCTTCTCAACAGCTTCTCTGAGCCAACACCTTTCTACTCGGAGAAAATGTCGCCGATCGTCAATTACGTAGCTGTGGACGATGAGGCGCAGGCCATCGTACTGACATGCAGGGGTACTATGGGTCTGAGCGACATCCTGACCGATCTCACATGTAGCTATGAGGATATCTTGGTCGAGGGGGCTCGACCCCATCATTCATATCAGGTCCATTCTGGTATGTTGGCCCAGGCGCAAAGGCTTGGTGCAGAAAGGAGCACCGTGTTCCAGACACTTAAGACCGCACTTGAAGCCAATCCGGAATACGGCCTTGTGATCACTGGTCACTCGCTGGGTGGTGGCATCGCATCCCTGCTGGCCATCCTCTGGAGCTGCCCCTCCGAAGTTTTCCAGATCAAGGTGCTCGACATGCAGAGGGGGATGGCAGGAATACCATCCCGGCCCATACGCCATCCCAAAATCACGACGCCTTTCGTCACGAGTCTCTCCAGCGGCCTACCGCCTGGTCGTCCAATCCATGCCTACGCTTATGGCGTGCCGGCAGTCGCCTCCCCGGACCTCTCGAAGCACACCAAAGGCTTGATCACGAGCGTCGTGCATAGCAACGACTTTGTTCCGACTCTTTCCCTCGGCACTGTCCGGGACATGAAAAATGTCGCCCACAGCCTTTCTGACGAAAAAGAAGCTGACATGGCTCAAGAAATCGTTGGGAGAGTGATTGGTCTATACCAAAGAAGCAGGAGGAGCAAGCAAGAGGGTGCTAAAGGTATCAGCGTTGGAGCTCCGCCTCCCCAGCTTTATGACCCGATGCACATCGACTCCCCTCGCCCGCAGGAGATCCCTTCGCACGAAAGGGAGCTTTTGATCGACATCGAGGAGCTGGCAGAGGGAAGGACGAAGAATAGGGCCGAGGAAGCCGGGTACAAGGATCCTACCCTGTCCGAGGATTATGATAGTCCCTACTCGAGGGCTTGGAACGCCAATTCTGGATCGCAAGGTGCAACAAATGCTCGAGCAGCGGCTGCATCTGCTACTCAATCGAAAGGGGAAGCCGTCGACGATGACGAAGAGATCCATGACTGGCTCTGGAGTCTGATCAAGACCATGAGGGCGGATATGAACGAAGCCAAGCTCTACCCTCCCGGGCATGTCTACTGCATCGAATCTTTTGCAGTCTTTGTGACCCCTCGAACGAACGGCAAATCCAGCTCGATGAGTACAGGAGAGGGAGAGAGATACTCGAACGTCCAAGAGGAGCAGATGTCATCGAGCAGGGCCGAAGCTCACAGGGTCATCCTCAGGTACTGTGAAAACGTGGAGAAGAGGTTCTCGGAGCCAGTCTTCTCTAGATCCATGCTGAGAGACCACATCCCAACTAACTGTGAGTATCCCACCGCAAGCGTGGGGGGTTAAACGTACCACACCAACCGTTCTCTTACGTTTCGTGATTCTAACCGTGATCGTCGCCATCCTTCCCACTTCCAATATCTGGTAGACGAACTCTGCATGTCATTGCTCTACCAGAGTGTCATGCCCAGGAACGATCCCACGTGGAAAGACTAAGGCCATGGACTTGCTCATGATACCCCTCCCCCCATCTCTTTAGGGTCCTTCCTGTCTCTCCTTTATCTCCTCCTCCCTTTGCTGGCATTTTTTTTTTTTTAGTAGTTACCAAGCACACGGACAAAGCATGCTCAGAATCGTCGCATCCCACCCGAAGCAGCATTTTCACACTCTAACCGCATGAAAACACCCATGTCCTCTCTTCATCGGTAAAGTCTTCCACAACACATCCCCTTCCCAACCCCTCTCCCTCCACTACGGGACTCGTAAGCAAAGCTCCCCCCCGGTGAGGCCTTGCTCGTTCCTCGACTGTATCACTTCCTTCCCCTCTACCTTTTCGTTCATCATCTCTGAAACGATCCCATCGTCATTCCCCAACACCCGCGGGACACAGTCCAGATTGTGCCTCCCTTGTTCATCCTCCTTCCTCAAGACTCCTGAATGACAGCAATGAAACTTGCTAAGCTTTGGGTTTTGATACTTGAGTCAGAGCCTCCGGGGCCGGTGTGAGGAAGGAGGGGGGGGGGGGCTGCGACGTGCTTATGATTCCTTGAAAGCCTGAAAGACCGGACCTTTTCCGCCTCGACAATCTAGGAGGTTCTGGGATCCCTGACCATCACCGTTGGTGTCCTGACAATCCGCCTGCCTCTGACCTGGGGTTCCGAGAAGCCAGGAGAGGGCACCCATGTAACCGTTGGACCTCGCCGACTGCAGGACGGACCTGACCAGATCGACCTGATCCTCAAGGCTAGCGTCGTACTTTGATCCGAACTCGCCTATCAGGACGGGACGGTCCAAACCCAACTGGGAGCTTGGCACGAGCTGTTCGGCGACACCGACCGAGTCTGGATAAAAGTGGAAGGTGTAAAAATCGAGACCCAAACCTTGGAAGTAGGAGTTGGAGGAGGAAGAAGCTTGGAGGGAGTAGATCTGACTGACGGTCACGTTCAGATCGGGACGAAGGGACTTGACGGTTTCGGTGGTCGTCTTGACCCAGTCGGGGATACGATCTCCGCTTGATTTTAGGGTGGTCGAGTAGTAGTTGCTCTTTGGGTGGGGGTTCAGACGGTTAAGAGGGAAGATGGAAAGGGCAGGCGTAAGAGGGAATTCTTTTCTTGAAGTGGTTCGTTCTGCGACTTTGTTTTTTTTTGAAGGGGTGGGGAAGTATCGTGGGACTCCGCTCACATTACCGTACTGATCCAACTCGTTCCAAAGTTCCAGAGCGGTAATCCTACCTCCGTACCTATCCAGGAAAGGTTTGACGGCGTTCTCCATCATCATGACGTTGGCCTGTTGGTCTGCCAAGAAGTCGGAGACGGGGAAGAGTCTGGTACCAGGGTACTCTGAGAAGAGGGTCGGGAAGATCTCCAAGCCGAGGGATTCGGCTTGGTGAAAGAGGTAATCTAGGTTTTGGAAGAGGTCTTGGTTGAGCGAGATGACCCTACCTTCCTCATCCACCTTCAAGCCTTGACCTCCTTCGAAGATCCAGATCCTGACCCAAGTCGATCCGGTTTCCTTGGCTGCTTGGAGGGTGGAGATCAAGTCGAATCGTTTGAACTCGGCTTCCCAGTTGCCTACCAGTCCCTTTGACAACCAGTGACCGTACGGTCCGTTACCCCATGGCTGATTGGGTGTTCCCGTCGGGGGAAGAGGGTGGGGATGAGAACCGCACCCGAGAAGGAAACCGTTGGATGGGAAAGGGAGACCGTCGATTTCACCTTCTTTCGATCAAGATCCCTTAAATCATACTTTCTGCCCCTCTTCCGACCGCTCTACCGTCCACCTGGTAGGAAGGGGGAAGAAGCTAGCGATAAGAAATCCAAAAGACTCACCACGTTAACTCCCTTGATGAAACCTGTCCTGTCCTGACTCCCATTTCCTTCCCCCTCATTCTTGGATCCCTGATTTCGTCTGGAGAGGTTTGCTGCGACCCTTCTAAAACTCTCATGGGCTCCGCTTCTTGGAGATCGGGCCAAAGTACGACTTTGGAGACCTTTGGAAGAGCGGAAACCATGAATCCCAGATGTCACGACCGAGATGGATAAGAGTGAGAGAGTGAGGGATAGCGCAAGGATGGAAAGGAATGTTTTCACCATGGCTTGACTTCCTTTCTTTCGCCGCCTTTCCCCTCCTTGAAAGGATGGCGTGGCGGGGAAGTAAAAGTGTTTCAAGGAGGTTTGCAACCTTCTTCGAATTTTTCTTTTTCTTTCCTTTCCCCTTTGTCCTCGCCTCCCTTTTCACACCTTCCCACTCTACTGGCACTCTTTCACCGAGCAAGGGTGTAAGGGGAAGGAAGGGTGCGCGCGATTGCTAGTCGTGATCCAAAGATGAAGGGAGAAAGGGAGTTGATCAAGTTCCCATGAATGGAGTAAAAAAAAATTCGAAAAGAAAGTTGGCTGAAAGAACCCGACGATGTCAGTGGGTGACGAATGGTGGGAATGACACACGATGGAAGTGAGGAAAGAATCAGGGGAAGGAAAAGAATCCTCATCCACATTTTTTTTTCATTTATCTTCTTCCTTTCTTTTAAATATGAAAAAAGGAAGAATGAACCCCATGGCCGGACCTTCCTTGTGGATAAACGCATTCGAGGTCTTGAGGCCAAGGGCAGGAACAGGTACGGTTGACCACCTGCCCACGCCGGCCTTTCATTGCCATCAGCCCGAGGGCCCTCATCCTTCATCGAGGAATTCACCCTGCTCAACGATCGCGTCGGAGTCAGTGAATCTCAGAGGGGAAAAAAAGAAAAGGATGGTGTAATTGGTCCAAGCCAAGCCACAAGCCGAGCGAATGGGAACCCTCATTTCCCCTCCTGATCCTTTGAGCCCGCGATTGAGTCGGAAAAGGAGAAGTGAATCGAATCCAATCAAACCATCGGGGCCCAATGGCATGGGTTCCCTACTTGGTCTGAAAGAGTAACTCATCCACAAAAAAATAAATTAATAAATTGTGGCGAAATCAGATGAAATTTGTGGTGCCGCATAATTGTCCAAGTTGGGCAAAGGAGACAACCCCGGTACCAACAGGGTGTTATCGAACAATGAAGTCGTACATCTACTTTGCTGAAACCGTAGCCGTTCGGTTTGGCCCCGGAAGGTGGGCGTGGGTTTGAGCATCTTGGTGCGGGGGCATATGTCTCTCTCCCTTTTGTTTTGCAACGAAGGACGGCGTTGTTGGCGGCGTTGATGAAACCAGCGATTTCACGTTGCCATGGCGGGCAAAAGTCTGCTGATGACCTGTCACCTTTGTTATCACCAACCTCCACTGCCATCAAGGATCAGCCGGGGGTTCTTTTTTTAGGCGAGGAGCTTCTCCCTTCCTTCCTCCTTCTCCTTCCTTTTCAAAGGTTGCCGCTCCTGAAGAAGGGACAGTACGCTGAAGTCTGGCTCGAGGTTTGAGAGTATGCCCCGGTAAGTTGACAGGTTGCTCACCCCTCCGACGATGCCGCTGCGGTTGAGCAGTGGATCATTGGGATTGATCGCCGGTCTCCTTCCGTTAAGACGAGAAAACTTGCATTAGAAGGATGCAGTAGGGGAGAGGGGAGAAAGGATAGGTTGGAGTGCGTTCGAATTTTGGCGCAAAGCTTTCCAGCTTCTCAAGACCTGACCCTTTCCCTGGCCATCCTGACGTGCCTCTTGGAGATGATGAGCTTGGAACTGTCTAGAGGAGGGGCCAAGCCTATTCCTGCTGCTTCCATCTGTACAGAGACCTTGGTCTCCGAGGCCAGCTCCTTGAGGTAGATGAGCATGGAGAGGTAGACGTAGATGTCCAAGTTTTTGGATAGTCTGACGTTGGAAGGAAGGTGGGCTTTCATGTGCCTCTTGACCAGGGATCTAGGTGGGATTCTCATCTTGCTGTGGTGGCGCGGGCCAGCCCAAGGCTCTCTCTCTCCCTCGACTTGGCGTCCTACTCCTCCTCCTCCTTTGCGAGGGTTCACTTCTCTAGTCGCCCACCTTGTTCTGTTCTTGTCCAGAAACTCGTTTAACCGAGGCGAAATAACTCCTCTCGGTTCGATACTAAGGACGACGATGAGGATGGGGATGAGTGGCGAAGAGGTCAAGAGGTTGCTTGGAGTGGATGGTAGGGAGAGATCAAGAAGGGTGATGAGTGATGGTTGTGTTGATTGTTTGTAGTTGGACCTCTCGCGACGCGTCTGGAACTGAAAGACCCCACAGACCCACCTTCCAGTCCAAAGCCAAAGACTACATGCGTCCACCATCCATGGTTCCCACCAACTCCCTTCAGCCCTCCCTTCCCATGATGCTCTACAAATTCATCTAAATCTCCAAAGCTCAAGAGACCAAAAACCTTTAGCGTTATGTTTCCAGGCAGAACGTGGGAGAACATGCATGTATTCTGTCCGCTTCGAAGCGTTTTAGTATCCTGGCGGGAGGAAAATGGTGGCCGTCAGAGTACGTCGTCGGTCTGAAACGAGACTGACTCCCGGGACGAATTGCAAGCAGCCAACCGGATGGAAGTGGTCTGCTCTCTAAGCAAGCTCGGTGAGAGTTTGGGCTCGATCTCATCTCATTTTCTATTTTTTATTTTTTATTTGTAGAAAGGTTGCTGGGCAAGAGCTTGTCCACTCATCGTGGATACCGAGTCCGGTCGTCCTCTGACTCCCACAACGGACAATGTTGCTTGCGCGGTGCATACAACCGAGTGGAGCCTCAGCTATCCCACGCTTGACCACGAGAGGGCTGAATCCTTCCTTGCCAAGGTTGTCGCCTGATGAGACGCTAAAGCATGGAAGAAAAGGTGGAAAGGGGAAAGAAGATAATACTACAGGTACCTTCGTCGGATATCGGGACGAAGGGGGAAGAGGGAGAGAAGGGTTCATCATCATCAAGTGGAGGAAAGCGCTGCTCGGTGGGTTCTTTGTTTCGCCCGACCTTTCTCTTAATCGTAGGCGGCCTCGTCGCCGCCTCCATCATCTCCAAGATCGTCATCCTCGCCATTGTCAAAGTAGTTTTCCGCATAATCGTCATCCTCCTCGTCTTCGTAGTCCCCGAGGTCTTCAGGCTCCGACGAACCATTTTCAGCCTCTTCTCCATCTCCCTGTGGAGCCGTTGGGGTTTTTTTTTTTTTTTTGTGGGAAGAACAAAAGGAAAAGGGGAAGGGTTCAGTGCCGAAGATTCACTCATACATTCTCCAGCGTGATGAGTTCGAGTGATGAATCTTCAAAAAGAAAGGAGAGAAAGCGGGGAAAAAGTTCCACTCACCCCTGCCTTTTCTTCCAGATCGAGGCCTTCCCAATTGATCTTTGCTTTCTTTTCCCGTTTCTTGGCTGCGACGGAGAAGCCCATGCGGCGGTGATGGTAGGGGATTCGAGGGTGGGGGTCAGCGCGTTTCAATCCAGGTCGAATCCCTTGAAGCAGACGTCGAAGAATCCTCAGGCGTCTCTGGTTCGAAGGATAGGGAGGGAAAGGAAGCCAAGTGGCACAAACGCACCCTTGATCTCTTCTCGCCGTGTCTCTCCTTCCATGAACGAGTTCCAAAGGCCTTTTGGGAAGACATCCTTCTGCATGTTCACCGATTTCAGAGAGGGGACGTCCTTGGTCTCTGGCCTGTACCGATCTGTGAAACGAGCGAGGTCGGCTGAAGAACCAGCAAGAGAGAAAGGACCGCCGTTGGGGGGTGGGGAGGAACGTCAAAAAACTGTCGATTGGTATGTGGGGAAAGGGAAGAAGATGGAAGCCGATGGGAAACATTGGGCTCACTCACCTTCTTTCTTCTCTTCCAACCTAGGCCAATACGGCGAGTTCTTCTGCTCCGAAAGGTAAAAGAGCTGCAACTCCGCGTATCTGAGCTCCTTCTCGTCCGGTTTCTCCATCTTTGGCATCGAAGTCATGTCCTGGTGTAGTTATTTTAATTTTCATTTTCGCAAGAAACGAATCCACAATGCTCAGCGATCAAGGCGAACTTTTCCTTTGGGGGGAAGGGGGGAATGCATACATCCACCCGCTTTAACAGGGAACACGGAGGGATCTGGCGGGGCCAAACGGTGGTTCCGCTCTTGTCTTCCAACCCCGGCAAGTTTACTTCGTTTGACTCACTGGATAGTTCTTGGAAGGCGTCTTGTCCATCTGCCCTAGCTCTTGGAAAGCTAGACCGTTGATGGGACCACTGGCACCGGGGCCGCCACCTCTCCCTCTCCCTCTGCCAAAGCCTCCCCTAGACATGACTCCTTCCTATGAGGGCGTGAATGAGGATGAGTCCCCTTGGTCGATCCGATTGGTAGCTGGACCTGTAGCGTGGATGTAAGCGCAAGGGCGAAGGACTCCTCCTTGTCGGATGAGGATACTCCAAGATGGCTGGTTGACCGAGGGTATATTCGTCGAGAGGTTTGGCTGGTATGCGAGTGATTTTTTTCCTCTACTTCTTTTTTTTTTTTTTTAACTCTTTTGGTGGTGGGGGAAGATGAAGAAGATGAACAATCGGGACTCGGAGAGGATCCACACGCGAGAAAAGGGAGGGGGGAACCAGGATGCGGCGGGTCGATCGGGTCGATCGGTCCTCGCCGATTGAAAGTGGAGGGAGGCCCCGTTCGAGAAACGCGGGCAAGCTGGAAACAGCCAACATGACCTGTTCACCGCCACCTTCGTTCGAAAGAGAAGTCAAAAACCTCGATCGAGTGTTAGCTGGGACCGTGTAGACGCAAACTCTTGGACGAACACACACGAACGGATTTCTCAATCGGGATAGAGGGATTAAGAGGTCTCAGCGTACTGGAACTGGAAACGTATGGAATGCCAGAGGAGGGAGGTAGGGAGGGAAAGAAAGAGAAGGTAGGGTGGCTGGATGGAGAAAGGCGAGACGGCGAAACATGGACACGAACAGACAAAACCCTAGACAGAGAAGGATGTCGAAGAGACGGAGACGAGTTCAGAACCAGGCGCAGGTGCTCGTGAAGAAAGAAGGAGATGCAAACCGAGGACTCCGACTACCTGCAGATTATTGCCCACCAAGCAAAGCTTCAGCAACCGAACGGTCACAACTACCGAGCAGGGACAGATCATCCTCGCACCGAATCGGATAAAGACAGATGATAACCAACCCCAAACCGTCTCCTCCCCTCCTCCTTTCCTTTCGATCGCTTTCCACCCTCATCATCCCGCCAGCTGCCTCGTGGTGCCTTTGAGATAAAAAAAGAAAGGAAAGGCGAATGCGGGGTGGAGGCGGTTGAAAGAGGGTTAGATAAAGGCTGTTACTTCACTTCCGAACGCTACCCTTTATCATCCTTATCTGCCTGTCATCCTTATCTCGACCTTTGTGAGCCCCCCTGGCCGCAGGGGAATGGACTCAAAAAGCTGACATGTGATGAGCATGATTGGGTACACGGGACAAAGCTATGTATGACCTTGGAATCCGCTTCATCACGCAACCATCGTCAAACATTGATTTTCCACCAGGATGAAACACGGATGAGCGTGAAAAGGAAGGGGAGGAGAGGAAGGGTTGTCCGGGATCCCTCCCCCCCAACCCCTCTCGCCCATCGACGGGCCATTGTGAACTTGGAGCACGTCCGAGTCCCAGTGGAAGAGAGAGGATCAGAGGCGAGGGGCAGGGAAAGGCAGAGGATGTCAGGGAAGCAGAGGGAAAAGGCCGAGAGGAGAAGGGGAAGAGAGTCGGGATGGAGAAAGTGGTGTGAGGTGGTAAGAAAAGTGAAAGAATGGGCCTTGGGCAGATAACCAATGGATTCCCCTTTTCTCCTCCCCCTTCGGACCCTATTTTCTTCTATTCTTTTCCCCATTTCCACGGAGGGTAACGAGCAGTACCGTGTATTTATCATGACTTCGCCGCTCTTCGTTTCTGTGAATCATGCTGGTTACATGCTGTACGGACAACATGATTCGAACGGGCCCCGGACTTGAGTAACCCCCGTACGTCCGTACGTCCCGCTCGGCGCCTTCCCAACCAGATTCGCATGGTCGGTTGCTACTAGGATGGGCTTCTAACAAAAAAAAGGTTCGCCTCCGAGCTTGCTTTGTCCCTTTGCCCTTCCTCTTCATTCGAACCCTCTGCGTACATGGAGCTCGACCCACCCTGAATCGCTCCAAGGAAATAGAGCTCCGGCGAGTTTTTGGATGGAAAATAAATGAAGGATCACAATCCAAGGAAGGGTGAGAGCATGCGGTCACACGTTCCGACCAGGAACTCGGAAGCGTTGACGCATAAAGACACGAGGTCATCTTTCCTCTTCCCATCCCCTCTCTTTGGATACACTTGTCCTTCAATTCCATCGCCCTATCTTATTCTCTTCGAAGCTCACACTCCTTAATGCCATAGGACAGTGCATGAAGTGCCTGCTGTTTGTTACATGGTGCACGCGTGTACCTGGCACGGCAAAAAAGGATAAGGGAGATGCAACACGGCCAGGGGGCTAGGCGAGGGAAGAAAATAGACCCGTTGGGGGATGCTTTCTTTCTTTCTTTCTTTCTTTTTTTTTCATGCTAGGGCAACGTGATTCGCAAAAGAAGTGTGCCCGGGGGGGGGGGGGAGGTAAAGAGGGGTGGATGGATACATCGGAAACCTCTAACCAACCTCCGTCACACTCATTCTCACTCACTCACGACTGCTGTAAGTCAACGCACACACAAGGTTGAGTGACTCGAGGGAGGGATCTCAGTCTGCGATTGTGATTGTGAAAGGATAAGGAAGGGAACAAGGGTAACCGACTCACCAAGGGGGCCTCGACTGTTGACCTCGACACTCTCACAACCCTACTACTCTCTCCTGACAGGTGTGAGGCTTGGAAGGAGCAACCACCATGTGACAGACGGGGCACGGCTTCTTTGAATTCTAATCGTTTTTCGAGACCTGGTGAAAGGCTGGTTAAAGGCGATTATGAATGTGTTTGTTCGGCTGTTCACTTCAAATCCTCCCCAAGCTTGCGCATAGCTTTTCGAGATCCCCCTTAACCGACTGCAAAACTCAAACCAACGTCCAATCCAGAGCGAGGCGAAGGAATCGGACAAGGGTTTGGCGACAGCCCGAATCGAAAGCGATTGGATCGTGACGTGACTGTTCCGAGGAAGGTGATGTGAAGAATAGGGAGCGACTCTTTGGGAAAAGGGAGGGGGATCTTTCGGTCGGGTCTGGGTCAAAACGTAGGTGGGAAGGGGACTCGCCAAATCCACCTCGTCCATTCTCCTCCCCCCTCCCATCTCTCCTTTCAATAACCTCAAATGTTTCAAAAAGAAAGAGGATGAAGAAGAAAGGGGGGAAGGGGGACGAAGAAGAAGAAGGGATCCCCATTCAAGCCCGAGGGAAGAGATCTGGTAGACGCTTCTTCTTTTTTCCACATCCAGTAAAGTCAATCAATCGCCTCTCGTCTCCTCTAAGACTTTTTTGAGTTTCCATCACTTGGGGGGGTTCGACAGCAGGGTGAGGTCCCTGCACAACACACGATGCTGTCCTGTATCTACAGACGCACAGGATGTACTACATACTTCAGGTATCGCCTCTGATGGGGAACTGCGGGGCGAACTTGGGGGTCTTGGCCAAATTGAATCATAACATGCCGAGTCGGGTGATCGGAAATCACGACGTTCCCCGCGCCCCTCCCCCTTCCCCCCCTTCCTCTCGTCGTTTGGTCCGTGTTGTGCTTCGTGTTCGGCTCATTTTGACTGTGATCGTTATTGCCTTGAATGTTTCCCTCTCCAAGAAACTCTATTGTGGTGACTGTGGCCGTGACTCGAACCTTGAAGAAAGAGATGTTGCGGGTCTTTTTCTTGCCTCCTTTTTGAAGCGTTGTCTGCTGCGCCCTCAGGCTTTGGGTTGTTGTTTATTTCTCTCTTGCCTCGGATTCGAACGGCAATCCAGATTCTGTTCGTCATTCAAAATTCGTTCCCTCCGTCATCTCGGATTGTCTCACTTGTCTCTTTATTTCGTTCTTAAGCCAGCGTTCAAGCCAGTTCTTATTATCATAATTCCCTTGCACCTTGTTCGCATATCGAAAAGTGAGAATACCAATCGATTCTTAATCTCTTAATCGCAATCGATGTTAATCTTAAGTTTCGTTTCGGATGGTTGCTACCTTGCTTGGGGTCGAGGTTAAGCTTGAGATGTAGGGACCTTTGTAGTCACCTCCTCCTCCTCTTCTTCGCTCTATTCGCACTCTGCCAATTATCACCTGTGATGTGTGTGTGTGTGTGTTTCTTTTTAAGTTTGGCTGTGACTGTGACCGAGTGACTCCATGACGGTGACCTGTTTTGGGATCTCGGAAGAGGGGATCCAAGCCCAGCCATCATCTCCCCCCACCTCTGTTCACCATTGTTGACCTCTCTCTCTCTACATCCCCCTCTTCTCATCCCCTTCTCCCTCTGCTCTCCACGTCTGTGCTCTTCTGGCCCCTCCCCTCCCCTTTCCCCCCTCCCCCCCTCCCGCCCCTAATCATAGTCTCACTCACCTTAACAGCACCAACACCCTTCCGACCGCCCCTCCTCCTCACCTCGGCTTCCACCTCGACCTCCTTCCTTGCACTTCGTCGCCTTTCCCACCTCTGGGCCCCCTCCTTTCCTTTCCCCCCATCCCCTTCCACCTTCCGACTTGGCCATCCCTCCCCCTCCATTTCCCTCTCTCCACCCTCTTACTCTTCCTTTCTTACCTATCATCATCCTCGTCTTTTTTTTCGTTGTTTCTTCCCCGCTCCGCTTTCCCCACCTCCCCCTCGCTCGGATTCGCCACCCTTTTCTCACATATCCGTAACAACTCCACCAGTGGCTGGTCGACTGATAGCCTCCAAAACCATCCAACAACCAACCGACCAACCACACATGCCCACATAGGCGTCGTCGCATTTAGGCTTGACGGACCAGGAAAGCCGGTACAGTCCCCACCAAAGTCGACAAAAGCCAAAATCTCTTTCAACCTCGCAACCCTTCCCCTCCCCCCCCTCCCCCCCCTCCCCCTCTACATCGTCCAAAGAATCGTTTGCCTCCGGTCTTCTCCCCTCCTCCTCTTGATCTGGAATCATTCTCCCCCACACCTCTCCTCCTTGCATTCTTCCTCTTCCTCTTCCCAACTCCCACCCTTCCACTTCCCCCTCCCTTTCACTCGCTCGCCTCTCTTTCTAGCACCAGAGAGTGGCAGGAAGGGGATTAAGGAACAAAGAAGCAAATCAAGTACGAAGGGGATCAAAGCAAGAAGGCGAAAGGAAAGAGCTGAAGGGAGAAAAGGTCCACACCTGGCCTCATCTAAAGCGATTCTCTAGAGGGCATTTAAAAGCCCGTTCGGGATCACATCCACAAACACCCTTTCCATCTCGTTCAAATGTCAGCCCTTTAGCGATCTTGCAGGCCTCACCTCACTTCATCTGGCCTCACCCCGCCACCTTACCCCTTACGACTTTCTTGTCGGATAAGACTTGGCATTCACTCGACCCTTACACTCTCCATCAACCCTTCCCGACTCCGTCTCTACACCAACTTTCCAGGCCCCCAAAGAAAGTTCTATCAGGAACAAGACTCCTCGACTCGATGAAGGTCAACACTCGTGACAAAGCTCCACCATCAACATAATTTCCCCACGCTTACCCACCCTCTCTCATTCCCATTTCCGAAATCCACCTCCGCCGGCTTGGCACTACGTACATCATCACCTCAGCCATCAGTCAAACGCAGAACAGGCTTCGACTTCCTTCCTTCCTCTTCTCTCTAGACCTCGTCCCTACTTTCTGCCCGACCCCCGCGGGCCTCGCAACTGAAAAAATCCCCGGGCGTCCTTCTGCATTTACGCCTTGTCTATCTTCAAGGAAGCGTTCGATAACGTCCGTCTTCAATCTTCCGTTCTCATCCGGAATGCTTCTAGAGGATTCAGCGTAACACATCACAGTAGCAACTGCGACATCGTCCGGGTCAAACCAAAGCCTTTCCTATCCCACCTGGGAAGGCAAGGCGGCCACCGCTGACACACGTCCCCATTGCCACAAGTTCTGCCGGGCCCAACGAAAGGAGCCTCTACCTCGGCGCATTGTCGAAAGCACTTTTCCCTTCCTTGCTCGATTCAGAGCTTTTCGCCTAGCTTAGCTCTTCTCACCGGCCACATCGTCAACACCCATCTGTCATCGAACTCTATTCGAGGAGCAGCACCAAGGCCGTACAAAGCATAGCGGACCCCGAATCGTCATATGTAAGTTCTTGCACTTGAGGAGATCGCATTCATTTCGGAAAGAAGCTCACCCTCTATTTGGACGATCGAGGACTCCCTCTCAATGATCCGGCCACTGGATTTCGACGTCGCCTGACATTTCCTTTGCATTCCCAATCTAAGCTCCGTCCCTGCACCTCGCGGGAAATAGTTCATCGATCCTTCATCTTTGAACGAGCTACAGTGCGCATGATCGACTGGACCTGGTCACTCCGAAGAAACCCTCCAACAGCTAGAAAACTGGGCAACGGTAACTGCAGCTGCATCCACCCGCCGAGCAAGAATTATTACTCCGGCGACCCTTGAGGACTCAACCGTTCTGAAGAGGTAACCGATTCCAGCTTCCCGCCTGGTTGCTTGGAGGTACCTTCTGACTCACTAGGCCCGAAATCTTGAAGGCAAAAAGAAGACAAATACAAAGCAAGAAAAAAAGATGAAGGAAAACGGGAACGGGAGTGCATTGAGTTGGCGGAGAATTCAACGCTCGCCTCAGCCTTCAAACACCAAGGAGGTTCGGGCTGAAGCACAGAAGATCCCATTGATCAATGCGAAGACTTCTTGGAGGGACAAAGACAATTGGAGGGCGCCCGCGGTGAAGATCTCAGAGCCTGTACCGGACTCTTTTCCAAAAACGTCCAGTGCCGATCATGGTGATGGCAGAGTGTCAGCAGTTCCGGCCGTCCGTAGCCAAAACGACTCATCCTTGCAATCTGCTAACCGTGGCAGGGCGACTGGTCGTTCTCAATTCAGTGCATCACAATGGATTCCCGGGTTCGGTGGCTTCGGTTCCTCCAAGAGCAGCAACGCTAGTGGAAACAAGAAGATGATGACGCATCAAAGCCATCCTCAGGCTCAGGCGCACGCCAAGCCCGCTCTGGAGAGCGGGAACCAACCAAAACCCCACCATCCGACGCTCGCACAGTCTCAGGTCAGGCTTGGAAGTTCGACCGCGACACCTTCGGAAACAAGTGGCTTTCCTCAACCCATCGAGAGGAGCTTTGGGACTAGCCCGCGTTCCTTGACGGCACAGGAACAGTCTCTCCCCCCTGCGACTCAGCTCCATCCTCTCAAGATCGGGTCGCTCAGCCACATGAACCACGCTTCCGGCCTTGAAAGAGCGCATGCCTCGCCCTCCGGTCGTGAATCTGGCACCAAGACCGAGAACTGGGCTCTCACGCCCACTAGCTCTCTCCCAAGCTTGCCTGGCACCCCACATCGGTTGAAGGACCTCACCCCAGACAGTACCGGATCAAACGGTTTTCCACGCGAGGCTTCCTCAGTCAGGGGAAATTTTCAGCCGAGAAGGCATGACGATCGGTCCAACTCTTCTTCACGGCCTCCCTACGAGCTACAGACGGGTCCCTTCAGGACGTCCAATGCAGCTCCTCTCACGCCGAATCTCGGAGGCGGCCAAGGGACCTTTGCAGCTTCAAGTCTGGGTAGGAGCCTGGTCTCAGCTATCAGTTCTAGTCCCAAAAGGTCCCCGTTGTCCCTCTCCTCTCACTCAGCTGCGACCGGTCCTGTCCATGCCCCACAGGCTCACGTGCTGGTTGGTCAAAATCTCTCGACCCTCAGCCCGAATGCCTCGCCGAAGCCGAAGACCCGGACCTTGTCGCCGATCGCCCGGAACGCTGCTGTGTTCTATGACAGTCCGGTCCAGCAGCCTGCGAACATAGTCACGCTCCTGACTCCGGGAGGTGGAACCCAGACGATCCCGGGACTTGCCCGCCGTGACTCGCTGGCTTCGATCGCTTCCTCGGCTCAGGGTGGACACACGCTGTCCCGATCAAGGAGGGGCTCGCAGATTATGCTGCCCCCGCAGTCTCCCGTCGGTTCCACTCGCTCTGGTAAGGGCCCGGGGCTGTACAGACCTCCCCATCTGAGGAACAGGGGCAGCGCGTCCGGCCTGCGCCCTAGCGTCGCACATTACGACAGAGTGAGGACGCCTAGCTTACGAGGTCACAGTCGATCGAGAGAGTCCTCGGTCTCCCTCTCCAGCAGGCCAGGAAGCAGACCTCCTTCAACTGTGCCCTTCTCGCCGTCTGACACCATCCCCGAGGGCCGTGCCGCTCATGCCCCTCCATTGAACCGACGCAGAATGTCGAGCCTCTCGTCATTCGGAGGCTCGGTTGCAGAGGAGGCTCACGCGGCCCTGAGACACCTCAAGGCGTGGCCAGAGGATCACCCCTCGCAAACGAGCCAGCCTGAGGAGGCGCTAAGGGACTCATTACGCGCGTCGAACGCAGGACTACGGAACCTTTACACTGCGGACCTCGACAGCGAGTCCCTGATGGCGAAGCTCAAGGAGACCCACGATGGGCAAGGAGGAGACTCGGAGGAAGACGACGACGGTGACGAGGAGTTCTACGACCTCTCTGCTGAAGACATGATGTACGGCGGTAGTGTGGCCGAGAGCTTCCCGTTGAGTCGGCATGAGAGCGTCTCGGGCCACAAGGTGATCGGCGATCTTTTCGAAGTTGGCGATCGGATCGGGCCTGGGATGGAGCACGATGGCCACATCATCAAAATCGCGGAGACAAGCTCAGGGTTCGAAGAGCAGGAGAAGGACCTGACTGGGAGTAGGCTTGAGATCGTTCGCAAGCTCGGGGAAGGAAGCTACGCAGTGGTGTACCTTGTTCGGGAGGTACCCAGGTACGACGATGATGATGAAGGAGCGTTCGGACTCGCGGATGACGACGATTTCCCCTTGGGTCGTGGCAGGCCACGCTCTGTTGCGTATGGTGGAAGGGCAGGCGAAGCTGACGGCTCGCTCGACTGCTCGACCGCTTCCAACCTGGTCTCCGACGAAGATGCTGACGTGACCATCCCGGCCGAAGATGTTCTGAGCTCCACGTTGAAAGCCTCTGGAGGCACCGGGCAAGTGAGTCTGGGCAATGTCAACACGCCAGTCTCGGCACTGCAGAAACGTCGTCGGTCGGCAAGCGCGTACCGCTGCCGCGAGTTCGCCCTCAAATGCCTCTGCAAGCGCGACCTGCCGGATGACATGCTCGAAGTGCAGAGGCTCGAAGCAACGATCCATCAGTCCATACCGCCGCATCCAAACATCGTCACTTTGTACCGAACATATGAGACACCTGACTGGCTGTTTCTGGTGCTCGAGTACTGCCCCGGCCAGGACCTTTACTACTGGCTCGAGCAGGCCCAGGACACGTCGGACGCCTATCGAGCCGATGCGTCGCCGTCTGCAGACGATTTCAACTCGAGGAGAGGCAGGCAGGCAAGCGAAGACAGTGAGAAGCAAGGCGAGACCAGCACTGGCTCCTTTGATGCCACGCCTCCCTCTCCCTCCTTGCTTGCCTCGACAGCCGGGAACGCGCTCCTGTCTCGGAAGCGCGTAAGGTTAGTGAGTAGGATGTTCCGCCAGATGTGCGATGCGGTCCAATTCTGTCACGACAGAGGGATCAGCCACAGGGATATCAAGCCGGAAAACTTTATCGTCGAGGACCGTAGGAGCTTTGATGATTCTTCGGACGCAGATAACAGTCTCGGCACCATCGGTGACAGCATGAGGGAGTCCGAGGCGAGAGTCATCGTCAAAATGACCGACTTTGGTCTAGCCACCGCCGAGGAGCGATGCGAGGACTTTGATTGCGGTAGCAAGCCGTACATGGCCTTCGGTAAGTCTATGTGACTATACGATCAGGTCCGAGGGCATACACTCAGTTTGGAGCGAGCGTTTGTGCTGATCCTCTCTCAATGTTGAACTCGCCGCCCTGCCTTTCTCGCAGAATGCCACAATAACATTTCGCAGTCCTACGACCCCCGCCAGGCAGACATATGGTCTCTAGGAGTCGTGCTGCTCAATCTTCTCTTCCATCGAAGTCCCTTCACGGAACCGTCAGCGGAGCACTGCGACTCTTTTGCCGCATACTGTTACGACCCGATCAAATTCTTGACGGAGTCGTTCGACGGCTTGAGCGAAGATATGGCCCTTTTCCTCGCGCAGAATGTTTTCTGCGAGGCCTCGACCGACCCCTCCCATCCGACCAGCCGCATCTCCGCTGGTGAATTTTCTGCATGGGCGGCTGACCTAGTCGAACACCTGGGCTTAGGTGGATCCGGCCCTCCCAAGATATCGAGGGGTGCTTCGGTTTGCTACACAACTCCGCTTGTTCATTCAAGGACCACCTCGATGTCAACTCTCCCTTCCTTATTGGGCTCGCCTCGACCGTTGGCTCCTACACTCGTCCGTGAAGCGGGCATGGATCCTTTCGGTCCGGAAGCAAACTTGCGTCAATTCATCGTTCAATCCAGGAGAGGCAGCCTCTCGCCTCATCCCGGTGTTCAAACTCCAGATGTCCTTCCCTCTCCCAGGTTCACCCCTTCTCCGCAGCCTAGGGAAGAGGATCCGTTTGCAGCGGCCGCGGCAACTGCAGCTCCGCCACCTTCGCTGGATGTCTCCTCTTCGACCCTCCCAGAAGCCGGAGACGAGACTCTGGACAGCGCTGAAGTCGATGCCATGCTCATGTGTGGCAACGATGCAAATGGAGCCGAGGCGATGAACGACGAGAGCGAGCGGCATGGCGATAGTTCCGAAACGAAAGAATCGTCTGGAGCAGAAGAATCGGTCGACTCGAGCCGATCTGCGCGATTCACAGATGCAGCCTCCCAAGTGGATCCCACCCACCAAGCCGCTGTCCGGATGGACGATGATGCGATCGAGGCTGGTGAAGAACAAGTCAACCAGGAAACCCAGGAGGATGACCCAGCAAAGACGCCTTCCGAGGGTGGTGACTCGCTCCGTTCACCCAGCATCGCGACGTCCAACGCGACCAAGAGGCGAAAGAGGGGTGCAAGGAAAGGCAGAACGCTGGCCAAGCAGCAACTCAAGAGGTCTCAGTCGGTCGAGCAGATGTCGCAGTCAGGTGTGCTCGACCCGGAGGCAAGGGCAAGAGAGAGAGATGCCATGATAGCCGAGCTGGCTGCTGCATCCCAAGCCCTGGCCAGGCAAATGAGCAAGGCGATCAAGAGCAAGCCTTCTTCAACATCCAACTCGGTCCCAAGCTCACCAGGTCTTCTCCCGATTTCGGGTGCTGCTGCCATCCCTTCATCAAAGTTTTCCTTGCAGCAGCTCGCTTCCCACAGATCCCTTTCCACTAACGATTCGCCCAGCGTTCTGATTCCGAACCTTTCCAGAGATCACGAGATGGGACAGGGGATTGTCGATTCACCTCCATCATCGGAGGCCCACCTACAAAGCTCGAATGCGAGCTCAATGTCGGCTGCCAGCTCGTCGAATTACTCTGCATACGGATGGACCGACCGGAATCGTGCGGGCTCCTTCGTCAGTGTCGGGACGAGGAGCACGGATGCCTCGGTCGGCGCTGAGAGCTCTGGCTCGGCTGCTGGGTCATCTTCTGCTTCCAACTGGGTCTCGGCAGCTACCCGCAGAGAGAGGATGATTGCGGATCGCAAAAATGCCGGCGGATTGACTTTGCAAGACTCTGGTCGAACCAAGCCGACATCTTGGCGAGAGAGGAATCACTCGACAGCGACTTTCGACTCGATCAGCACCGTTTCAAGCATATCCACCTCTTCTTCCGATGCCTCTAGCTTGTATTCGACCGCGTCAGCACCCGCTGCGCTGCCGCGCAAAGACAGCCACTCCAGGTCGCGTTCCAAGGGCCTTTTGGGCATGGCGATCGGCCTCGACACCATATCCGAGAGGGAAAGGGTCCGTGATAGAGCTATCGGCAGAAACCAGATTGACGCAAGCTACCTAGCAGAGATCTTTGGTGGCGACCCAAAGAGTAGGAGAAAGGACGGAGGCAGAGGTGGAGGCGCTGACAAGGAACGCGAAAGGCGGCGCGATCGCGAGCTTGAAAAGCAGAGGGAAAGGCAAGACGAGAGGGATCGCTCTAGATCGGATTTGGCAGAAGCCGAAGCAACAGCTCAAGACGAGGGCAAAGGCAAGGACAAGGAATCCGATACTTCACCGGAGATGAATCGCGGAAGTGAGCCCCCTCAAGTCGAACCCTCCATGGTTCCCCCGACCTTGGCCAAGGAAAAATCGCCCGTCTTTTTACTCTCAAAGAGATTTGTCCGACCATCTTCCTCCTCTTCCTCGAACCTCCCTCCGAGCACATCTGGCTCTAACACTGGTGCCAGTCAGATCGCGATGAGGAAGGATGCCTCGACTTCTACCACCAGCCTTGACGGCGACTTCGAGCTAGCCGCCGGAACACCCAGGATGGCAGACGGTAGCATCTGCATTCCAGCAAACGGAGGCACGTCCATCAACATGAAGAAAAGGAGGGGCTCTAACGCCACCGCCAACACGACCAGTTCAAGGGAAACTGTCAAGGAGCTGGCCAAGTCAATCAAAGGCATCTCGTTAGCCATGAGCTCGTCGCCATCCCCTTCGAATCCGAACGGATCCGAATCACCGATCTCATCGACCGCCCCCCTCTTCGCGTCCTCCTCCTCCTCCTCCTCCTCTTCCTCCAATGAAAATCAGAAAAAGCCTTCGGACGCGGTCTCCGTCACCGCCGCGTCGGAGCCCGAGCAGCATCAACACTCTGACTCGACCACTGCTGCCGCCTCTGCCTCGACGCTCACTCCCACCTCGACCATCAGCTCCACCAATTCACCTCACCCGGTCACATCGTCCTCGTCGTCGCTGTCGACCAAGAAGAAGGGAATGAGCAAATTCCTCTTGGGTGTCAGGGGAAGCTTGATGAACCGCCAATCGTGAAAATCCCCCGCCACCCCCTTTTTTCTTCCTCCCCCTCTTTGTCTTGACCCTAGCCCGAAAGAAGAAAGAAAAAAAAGGAAGCATGTACACACCTCACACTCCTCCCCCCCCCACAAGAGACGCGATCCATTCTCCCACCTTGCCCCCCATCCCACCACCAGAGCCACATCCACATCCCCTCCCTCAAACCTTTGGGAAAAAAAAAAAAAGATGTCGAAGAGAAGGAAAAAAGAAACCTCGGCTCGAGCGCTTCCGACCAGTCAACTCGCCTTCCCCCCACCCCTTTTTTTTTGAGAGAGAGAGAGAGAATGTATCGAATAGTCAAAAGGAAAGAAATGAGAAAGAAAGAAAAAAGTTGTTCGTTTCAAATTGCAAGGGGAGGACGATTCAAGAGCGGATGGGAGCAGCCCTTCCCCTCGAGACCCTGCTGGTCCCACCTCCTCCGGACGCCAAGTCGGAGTCGACACCGTTCCCGTTGGAGGATTGGACCAGGTCGAACTTGTCGATCAACTTTTGGGGTGATAGAGAGGGAGAATGGGATTAGAGCGGTTCTCTTTCTCTTCCTTTCATCCCCCCTTCGACGAAGACTCACCTCGTTCAAGGATTGGAGGTTGGTGGTCAGGTTGGATAGGTAGGTGGTGAGTAGGACGTCGTTGTATTCCTGAAGGGGTGAGAGGTGCGAGAAAGAGTCAGGTTAGAAATTTTCCCGAACCCCCCCCCCCCCCCCGAATGAAGGGACTCTCCTCCTGCTACTCACCTTGAGGAACTCTTGCTGGAACTCGAAGATGTTGGAGGCGGGTAAGGTTGAGATCAGAGAGTGGATCTGCCTGAGGCAGTCGTCTTGCCTCGGAGCGAGACCTTTCCTGACGTCTTGGACGTAGTCCTTGATCAGCAGGATCCTCTCGTGAAGTTTGATGATCGCGCTGAGGTGAGCTTTCAGGTGGCCGATCACTTGAGGGGGGTTAGGGTTCGATTGTCGTTCAAGAACGAAATGATTCAGGTCCTGGGACACCCCTATAAACGATCGCCGTAAAGGGGATCATGGATCGAATCAAGGTAAAAGTTGCTGACGTGGGGGGGAGACGACTCACAGCTGCTCTCCTCGCTGGTCCCTGCGACGGCTTGGGAGGTGTGATCAACAGCGATGCGTTCCGCTTCCCCGGTCTCTATCCGATACCTCGTCTCTAGGAAGAAAGTCTTGGTCTCACCCTTGACGAGTTCGACGACGCTCTCGTAGACGTTGATCGGTAGTTCTCCTGCCTTCTCCGCTTCTTCCAGAGCCGTGTTGGTGGGTCTCAGTTGCATCATGATGGGCGATTCATTGACTTCCAACAGCTTTTTCGAGTGTTCGTTCGAGTGAGTCGGTCAGTCAGTCAGTTTGTGTCGTCGATCGATGCGAGGGAACAGAACCGAGTCGAGGTCGTCAGGGAGGTTTCTCAGTCACAAGGGATCGGAGGGGGATAGATATCCGAAGGTGGTCGAGGAAAGTGGCCCCTCCCTCTCCCCCTCTCTGAATCTCACCTGCTTGTGAATTTCGACATCCTCCGAGTCAGGGACGCTGCCGACCGAGTACCATCCGACAATGTCAAGCGTCGGGAAGACTTGCTTGTCTGAGAAATGTTCGGATGTGGAATATGATGGGGAAAAGAATGGGGAGGAAGAAGTCAGTGGGGGGGGCAACGGAAAAAAAAGTAGACGGAGGGGTTGAGAAAGAGAGGCGGATTGGGGAAAAAGAAAAAGAGAAAGAGAAACCCACAGAGGCTCTGTCTGTTGGTCAAGAAGTCGAGATCGACGAGGGATCTCTTGAGGTTCGCTCGTTCCGACTCGACCTCCTTCCCCCCCTCCAAGGGAACCAAGTCGACTTGGATCTCGAAAGAGTTTTGAACCGTGATGTCCTGAGCTGACTGGGTTCCCAAGAGGACGCCGTACACCTTGACATCGTCCCTTCCGGATTGGCACCTCGACCGGACGTAATGCTCCGAAACGTTGAGAATGGACAGTGGGTGTCTGGAGCAGTGGGGTTGGGGTTGAGAGGAATGATAATTTTTTGGGTAGGGTTCAGGAGCAGTGGATAGGGGGAGTGGGAAGGGAGGAAAGTGGACAGACGATCTGGTCTGACTCACAAGGAAACGTTGATGGTCAGCCTGGAGTCTGGTTTCGGCCTGGTCGGGTTGGAGGTGCTAGGTTGTTGTTTAAGTGGGTCAGGGGTATCCAACATGGTCTTTTGCTCTCTCTCTCTCTCTCTCACTCTCTCTTCTTGATGGATGGTTCGTTCAGGGTCAAGTGGCAAAGGAAAGTAAGTGGACGACAGGGTAGAGACGACAGGGTAGAGTGTATGCTGGCGTGGATGGAAGGGGGAAGAAGTTCAGAGTGATTTCGAGAGATTCAAGAAGGGACGAGAAGAGATTCGGAGGAAATGTGAAGAGGAAGAGGTGGTGAAGAGGAAGAGGTGGTGAAGAGGAAGGGGTGGTGAAGAGGAAGGGGTGGTGAAGAGGAAGAGGTGGGTGGTGAGAGAAGAGACAACGAGTTCCACGGCTTCTTTGAGAGAGGTGGACTTGGTCAAAGCGGTGGTTCCAAAAAGAAAACACCCCCGCAAACCGACCTCCACTGGGGCAAGCTTCCTCCTCCTCCTCTGTCGCACGATACGACCACGCTCG
>KZ819950.1:1303-32595 GCA_003144235.1 Violaceomyces palustris | reverse complement strand
GGGGAGATATTTGATGCAGAGGCCGAGAAGAGGTGAGATTTCCGTCTTTGGTCCGCAAAAGAGTCCAGTAAAGCCGATCTTCATCTTGAACGAACGAGGCGGATCCGGACATGGAGTCGTAGCAAGTGTGTATTCGATCGTACATTGATTGCGTGACTCACAAAAGGATCTGATCCACGGCCACCCTCTTACCCAAGGCTCTCAAGCTGACCTTTCCGATGCCGATCATCTTTGAAGGGATGTCGGAGGGCTTTGAGGCCAAGGAAGAGACGGTAGAGGGGGAGGCAGGGAGGGATCGTTGCCTCAAGGGGAATCTGTGCTCGATCCACTTGTTCCATTCGGCCAAGAGGGGAGCCATGCCCATGCCAAAGGCTAGGAACCTGGTCGATCTAGCCCAGTCCCAACCTTGCACCGCTTTGGCATTCGCCTTTTCTTCCACCAACTGCCCACCATCGGTCAGTTGGAGGGAGGAGGAGGAGGAGGAGTTTGATCCAACACTCCCTCGTTCATTGTCGTTGAGCCTTTCAAAACCTTGAGCCAGGCTATCAGCCAGGACGCTGAGGGATGCGTTGGCTAGGGCCAAAGTGAGCCAAGGCCTCCTTTCGAAGGACTTTGAGTAGAAGCTGGCAAACCTCTTGGTGGCCATCTTGTAGAAAGGAGTGAGTGTCGCTACCTGACCGTGCGGATGATCACCGACCCTGTTTTACGCCGCCCTTCTCTCCAATTCTCTCTTTCCTTTTTTATCCTTTTTTTATTTTTAGTTTTTTGATTATCACTAGCTGGGTCCCTCTGTGTCCCTTTCGACGTCTGCCTCTTTCTGTAGTAACTCCTTCTTTATCTCGTGCGGTTGGTTTTGGCCATGCCCTTTCCTTGAGCAACCTCTTCGGATCACCTCTTGCTCCTGACTAGCGAGTTTGAGTGAGAAGTGATTTAACTCGAAGGGGACTGGGGCAGATAGCGATGTGACTAGCTTGTGGATTTTAGGGCCTATCCCTCTCTCGCGGGTGACTGTTGCAAAGTTGACATGGGTCCGAGTCAAGGGGAAGGCTCCAAGCCCGTGCGGTGGAGGTCCACGAATCGAGAAAGCGGGGGCTTGACCCTATTCCAGGGTTGTTAATCGGGGTGATCCACGATCCTAATCAAGAATCACCCGAGGCCGTTGGTTGGAGAGGAAGAAAAACAACTAGCTGAAGAGGGATATGGTTCACCATTCTCTTAACCAAAAAGACAGACCCGTTCCTTGGCTTGCCACCATTGCACCCCTCCTTCTAAAGAACTACCCCTCCCCGGGCTGCCACCAAATCGAGCGATACGACTCTATCTCGAATCGCTTATTCTTAGCCATATAGCTAAGCGGGAATCCGGGGTTTACGCGACCACTATCAGGAAGCTTGATCGAAAGATTGGGAGTCACACAGGTCGAGAAAACCTTGAACGTCCTTCTCCGTCCATCAAATCAGTCAGGTTTCAGCTTCCTCCTCCTCTTCGGAGCCTCACTTCCTTCAAAAGTCACGACTCTTCCATAGATCTCACCAAAATCAGAGGTCCGTTTGGAACAAGGCCGAAGGAAAAGGCTGGCAACCAGGGAAGAGCTTGTTAGGAAGGGTTGGCAGGGGATCGAAGAAAGGATTGGCAAGCAAGAAAAAGGAGAGCTACGCTGAGGGATACGACTGGAAACAAGCAAGGAAATGTCATCCGGAAACGGCTCTCAATCCCAGAGGCAAGCCTCGAGCAACCTGCACAACTCGCCGATAAAGTCCAAGTCTTCTCTCCCAACCTCCTTGCCCGACTTTAAGAAGAAGTACACGACCGGCAGCGGTAGTCCTCTGGTCGGTTCCGTCGGAGGTGGGCTCGCCGATCGTGAAAAGGAGAGGTTCAGGGAGAAGGAAAGGGACAGGGAGGGACATAGAGATAGAGACAGAGAGAGGGACAGGGATAGGGACAGGGACAGGGACAGGGATCGTGACAGGGATAGGGATAGAGACAGGGAGGGACACCGTGACAGGGACAGAGAAAGGGACAAGGAAAAGGATCGCAGAGATCGAGACAGGGAGAGAGAGAGCTTGAGGGACAGGGAGAGGGGCTGGGATGACCGAGGAAGGGATGATCAGAGAGAAAAAGACAGGGACAGGGACAGGGACAGGGATCGCGAGAGGGAGAGGGAAAAAGATAGGGTAAAAGACAGGGATGGCCATAAGATCAGGGACAGAGATGTTCATAGGGAGAGGGAAAAGGACAGGGACAGGGAAAGAGACCGAGCAAAGCTGAAAGAATCCTCTGGTAGGGAAAAGGAAGGTCACAGGGACAGGGACAGGGACAGGGACAGGGAGAGAGACAGGGATAGGGATAGGGAAAGGGACAGGGACAGGGAAAGGGACAGGGACAGAGATAGGGAGAAAGAGAGGGACAAGGAGAGGATCCGAGAGAAAGACAAGGATAGGCTCAAAGACAGGGAAAGAGAGCGAGACAAGGACAGGGATAAGGACAGGGGCAGGGAAAAGGAAAGAGATCGGGGGAAAGAGAGGGAGGCGAGCAAGGACAAGGAAAAGGACAAAGAGAGGGAGAAGGAGAAAGAAAAGGAGATGGTAAGAGAGAGTCAAGCTGAGAAAGAAAAGGACAAAGCGAAGGAGGACAAAAAGCAGAAGGAAAGTCCAAGTGAAAGGGAGAAGGAGAAGGAGGAAGAGAAGAAGAATGAAAAGGAGGGGATGAAAGAGAAAGAGAAGGAGGATGAAGAGATCATGGATAAGGAGAAGGAAAGTCCAATGGAGAGGACTCGGGAGAACGAAAAGAAAGATGAAGAGAAGATCAAGTCGAGGGATGCCGATGAACTCGCAAGACCCAAGGAGAGCCAAGATCGGCAGACCGCCGACAACACTAGACCTCCGAGCGTAGCGGATAGCTTGAATGATGGTTCCAGGGGCGATTTCAAAGCAAATGATCCGACAACTTACAGCATCTCTTCTGCTGCCCAGGTCAAGAACCCTTCCGGCTGCTGTCATATCCACGCCGCTAAATTTGAAAAAACAGAGGAGCAGAACGAGATTTCCGCTACAGTTGCCAAGATCAAATCGGAAGCCGAGGAAGGCGAAGTCAACGACTCTTTTGAGGAAGATCCCCTCTCATCGGACACCTTGGGTGGTAGCGGTAAGCTGACCAAAGAGATCAAGGAACTTTTGAGTAGATACAGGGCAGGGCTAAGGTGGGGCCGTAAGATCGCGAATGGGGAGATTCGGGTTCTAGACGACGACGAAAGGGAAGAGGAAAGGAGGAAAGATGAGGCCGCTGGATCTGGAAGGTCAAAGAGGCGCAAGGTGAGCTGCAGAAGAGAGAAGGATCGGAGAGGTGCATTGTTGTGGAGACCTAACTCGATACCTTCACGACTTAAAAACAGCTCGAATACCCTACATGCTCAGAATGTGCGATAGAGCTACACAGACCTTTCATCTGCCTAGAATGCGCTTTCTTGGGATGCTTCCTCGCTGACCAAAGTAGCGGCTCGGGGGAATCTCATATTATCAGGCATCTGAGGAACAGTAACCATCGCTTTGGTGAGTCCACCCAAAAAAGTAAAGAAAAGAAGCACACACAACGCCGCACAAAAAAAGCTTAAAAGTGAAAATTTCTACTTCCACGCTACACGTTCAGCGTTCGACATCATCCGTGGTACCCTCTTCTGCGCTTCCTGCGATGACGTTGTGTATGACCCGGTATTCGAGAAGGTCCTTTCCATGGAGACAGGCCGGATAGATCCATCCAAGCAGAGGGGCAAAATCTTCGGACCAAGTGCTGATGACTCCGACGTCAAGAAACCTCCAGCTGCCGATCTAATCACACCACCATGTAGGGCCCCTAGAGGACTTCGTAATATGGGAGCCACTTGCTTCATGAACGTCATCATCCAGGCATTCCTTCATAATCCACTTCTTCGCAACTTCTTCCTCAGCGACCGGCACAACTCGACCCTTTGCATGGGTAACAAAACATGCCTGGCTTGCGAAATGGACAAGATCTTCACCGAGTTCTTTTCTTCCTCGCCTGACAAGGGGCCACACGGACCCACGACATTTCTTTACTGCATGTGGACCGACCAGTCTTCCTCTGAGCTGTCCCAGGCAGGACAGCACGACGCTCACGAGATGTTTATCAATGCTCTGAATGCGGTCCACGGGGCGCTCACATCAAGGTCGCTGGAGCGGACCCTCCTCCCAGCTTTCCCGTACCAACAGCAAAATATCTGTTCACTACTCTTTGACCATTTCGAAGGATCAGGGTCTGGGAGCGGTTCAAGTTCCGAGGACGAGCATCCGACTCCGTTTGGGCGTTCTTCGAGTATCGCCTCTTGCCCCTGTGTCATTCACCGGACCTTTTCCGGACAGATCCAGAGCGATGTAACATGCCAGAGGTGTGGCAAGGTGACGTCCACCAAGGACCCCGTCCTAGACCTAAGCCTCGACGTTCGGCCCGAGTCCATGAGATCTGATTCTAGGAACGGGCTGGACGATGGCTCCAATCTAAAGAAAAACAAGAACAAGAAGAAGGATGACAAGAAGGACAAACTGGCAGATAGGGAAGAGACCGAAGAGGAGCAACACCTAACTATTTGTCTGAAAAGGTGCGTAAAAGGACGGAGTACATCGGCAATCTTTGGGATTGGACACTTTAACCCCCCCCTAAGCTGGTTTGCCTTGGCTCAACTGTTATACCTTTGTTGTCTCTGGATCGCAGATATTGCTCGACGGAGAGGCTGCACGCCGACTATACCTGTAGCTCTTGTAAGGAGGCATCCAAAGCAACCAAACAGCTCAGCCTTTGCAGGCTTCCACCAGTTCTTTGTATCCAACTGAAGGTAGGTGTCCTGTATCACATGGAGGCTTTGTCAAGAAGGATAATGAAGCACAAGCCCATCTCCCTGTGATCGCCATCTTTTCCCGTCCCTCTCCCGTAGCGTTTCGAGCACAATTCTTCCGCCACGAAGATCGACACAAAGGTCAGGTTTCCATTAGTCCTCGATGTTCGAGAATTCTGCACGCCACTTGTCAGGGGTGAGAGCTCCAAATTGAAGCAAGACCCAGAGTGAGTCGCGGAAGTGGAAACGAGAATTTTCGAACTCTTCGACGATCAATCAATTCCACCGGTCCTTTGTGGGATTGGCTGCCCCACCAAACCCATCGCAAAATTTGGCTGACTCCCGTCGACGTCCACCAATCTTTAATGCACTTCAGGGCCTACGTCTATGACCTTTTAACCGTCGTTGTCCACGAGGGCTCGATGAACACGGGCCATTACACAAATTTCTCCAGGTGGCGGAATGAGGTGAGAGAAGCAGGATGTCTTCTTGCCTTCACTTACTTTTCAGCCACGGCTCACGGAATAGAGGCTGACTTTTCACTTGATGAAAAAATACAGTGGTATCGTTTTGACGACGACAAGGTCGCGCCAGCAAGTCTCTCCGATGTTCTAGGCGCTCGAGCGTACCAGCTGTGTTACTTGCGAAGGTCCCTCAAGAATGTTGGCCAAACGGACAGCTCGTCGGACTGTGAAATACCCATGGAGCTGTGAGGCTATCGAAGAGATGAGTTGGAAGTGGAAAGAAAACGCTGCCCCCCCCCCCCCCCCTCCCCCCCCCAACCTCATCGTAACTTGGCAACCACGGTAAAAACTGTGCTCAATTAATTTTTATAGCAATAATGAATGGCGCTGGTCCACAATTTGCGGCCTGATGAATGAGCAAATGAGGAAGGGGCTCTGATTCTTCGCTTGTGCCCTAAAATGAGACCTCCTCTCTCCACCTTTTTGCACCTCACAAGGACGCTCGAGGAACCTCCGATCGAGGCGTCCGCTGGCGAGTTCATGGTATAAAAGAAAAGATCTTTAGCCAACCGTCCCACGCACTCCCATCTTCGAAAATCCCACCTCTTACCCTCCTCTGGACTACCAAATTCAGAGGCAACTGAGAGAGCTCTCCTTTCTCCCCTTCCCCCTTCGCTGGTGGACACCCCAAGCACATATCGAGAATCTTTCCACTACGCAAGAGAGGCAGGTCCTTTGGTAAAGATGATCGCCCCATCCAAGTTTCTCCTCGGCGCTATGCTTTGCTCCGCGGTCCTAGCAATCAGCCATGGCGAATCCAAAGGCAGCAAGTCTGGCTCTACTCCAAGCCAGTCGGGAGGCACCGGTGATGGCAGCGGCTCGTCTACTTCCGACTCCATCTACAAGCTTACGATCTCAAACAAAATCAAGGCAGAGTCCATCTTTGAGATGGATACGTTCATTGAGTCTAACATCAACTATGCGACGGATGGAGGAATTTACGCCGAATTGATTGCCAACCGAGCTTTCCAGAACCCAGCAGGTACCATGAACGGCTTCAATCCCTCAGCCAGCGATGAGATCGGACATGGCACGACGGAATTCTGGACAGAGGTGGGAAAGGCGGACCTGGCCTTGGTCTCGACCAACCCACTCTCCGACGCTCTCCCCCAAAGCGCCACTATCACTTACAATTCACAGAAGACTGCTGCTTTCGGGTCCGGTATTGTATCAAACCGGGCTATCTATGGTATTGCCAACGAGGGCTTTTTCGGTATCCCTATCAAAGCCCAGAAGTACATCCTCAACTTCTGGATGAGGAGTGACGCCGAGGGCGATGCGGTGATTCACACGGGTCTCTATTCCAAGGACATGAGCGTCACATACGTCGAGGACAAGACAAGCCGCAAGCTGACAAAGGAATGGACGATGTACACGGTCAAGCTCGTTTCGTCGAAGAGCTCCGACAAGCTCGACAATATCTTCGCCATTTTCTTGGAGGTAGGCAACAAGAACCCGACCGTGCAAGTCAACCTGATCAGCCTCATGCCTCCATGCTGGAAGGGAACTGTCGCACGCCCCGATGTCGCGCAGGCTATTCTTGATTTTGCTCCAAAGAGCATCAGGTACCCTGGAGGCAACGACCTTCAAGGACCGACTCTCAACGCCCGCTTCGACTGGAAACAGACTATCGGACCTCTTCACAAAAGAAAGGGAAGGCTCGGCAACTGGCACGGCTGGAACACAGAGGGATTCGGATTGGTTGAGGCCATGAATTTTATCACGGCCGCGGGTGCCAAGCCCATCGTCGGCGTTTGGGCTGGTCTGACCGGTGACGGGAAAGTGGTCGCTCAGAACGAACTTGGTCCCTATGTTCGGGACGCTGTCGAGATGCTTCACTTCCTCCTAGACACAAAAGGTGAATGGGCCGACATGAGGGTCAAGAATGGCGGTCCAAGGGAACCTTACCCCATTGAAAAGGTCATGATCGGAAACGAGGGACAGTTGCCTGCCACCAAGGACACGTACGGCTACAGGTGGGCCGCCTTCAGCCAGGGCATCCAAAGGGATTTCCCTCATCTGACTCTGATTGCCACCGCGCCAGTCGACACTACCACCGACGTCGACTCCCTCAACGATCCGCTTTACGGGACTCCTAGCGATTTCGTTTCCAAGTACAATCTTTACGACCGTCTCGGAGAGGCCTTTGGCTCGAACAAGGATCTCAAGCACTACAACCTTGAGTTTGCCGTGATCAACAGCGGTCAAGGCGGACCGGACGAGAACATCTGGATTGGGCCGCATAGGCTGCACCACTCTATCCTCCAAGGCTCGCTGGCTGAAGCCATCTTCATCTTGGGAATGGAGAAGAATGGAGACATTATCGGAGGTAGCGCCTACGCCCCTGAGTTGGCCAACGACTCCAATGATGGAGCCCACACCCAATCAACACCAGGAGCTCTCGAGTTCGACGTAACCAAGGTGGTCAAGTCGACCTCGTACCTCATCCAGCAAGGCATCTCGAGGAACCCTTTCGACCAGATCCACGAGGTCGAAACCAGCTTTGACGTCAAGAATGCCAACATCTACTACTCTGCCGGCAGTAACAAGAGGACCAAGCAGTACGTTGTCAGGCTGGTCAACTACGACGCGTCCGAAAAGGTGGTCTCGGTCGAGATCGAAGGCCTCAGTGTCAGAAGGGTGAATAGGTACCAGATCCACAACGACGACCCAAACATTTCGAACGACTTGGAACACCCGAACAACATCTTGCCCAAGGAGGACGTCCTCCCCTCCGATGCATTCAGCCAGGGTTCGATCAAAATCACGTTGCCAAAGTACTCCTTCACCACCTTGACCATCTCGACCTGATCTTACCACGTGCGGTTCTCTAACCCTATGATGAGAAGTATCCCAACCAACTCTCTCTCTCTCTCCTCACCCCTCTCCACAATGCTCCTTGTCCCCATCTTCTCCTCTCATTCTCCCTCTCTCAAAATCCATTAGCCGCTCGCGCAAAGATCAGAATCTGCTTGCCCTTATCGCCTCGGTCATTTTTTATATACTCTTTTTTTTTTTAAGTTTCCTCCTTCAAGAAACTGACACTAACTATCGAGGTAGATGTGGTGGTGGGCTGAAAGATAAGTACAGAGATTTACCGCTGCTAGTTAGAACGAGAAGATTTCCATCCAACTCCCATCGAATCGCAGCAAGGAACATGGATGAATCTCCAGTTCTTCGATTGCTTCTCTTCCCTCCTCTCATTGTTTTTTTTCTCCTGTTCCGTAGCAAAAAGATGCGTTGGGCTATAGTTCGACAGAGTGTCAAGTTCAGTTGAAAGGAAACTTGACGGTCAGTCAGAGAGTCCCCATGTCTGTGTGAGAGGGAGGGGGAAGGGGGTTGAGTTTTGGAATTCAGAGTGCCAGAACGAGAAAGACAAAGCTTACACGCCACCCTCGGATCAGATTGGGTGAGATGAGCGACGACGTCTCCATTGATTGCCAAACGAACGGAAAAGCTGTCAGGATTCCCTTCTTTTTTTGGCTTTCCTCAATAGGACCCTCTCTCTTCCCTCCGTTCTTTTTCGTCTTCGTTTCTTTTGGGGTTTCTCTGGGAATCATCGGTCTGAGGATGGCCTGGGTCGTTTTTGCTGTGACGGAAACATGTTGATGGGAGTGAGTCGAGAAGGGAGGGGTATCGAGACGTCAAAGTTGTGATTGGTGTGAATTCTGATGCAAAAGGCGGTTGCGAGGAGGAGGAGGAGGAGTTGGGGGATGACCGGGATACGGGTCAGGTTGGAGATGAGGGTGGGGCAATCGTGACAGGCGAACTAATAAAAAAAATTATACAATATGAGGAGGAAAAAAATAGAGAAAATTTTTAGAAAAGGAGGGGAAGGGTGAGGGAAGAGAGGCAAGCGCCAAACGACCGCGACACGACTCGAGTACGCCATCATCGATCATCCCGCCTTCGTCGCCTACATCCATCCATCCACCCACCCACCCATCCATCCATCCATCCATCCATCCATCTATCCATCCGTCCATCCATCCATCCATCCTTCCACCCATCCACCCATCGAGACTATTCTCAGCCACCCTCAACCTCCCTTTTTTCATCCACAGGCTTGTCGGATCTTTCAGATTCTCCTTTCCACCAGCTCAGTCAAAAAAGAAAAAAAAAGAAAAAAAACCCGATCTTTTCTCACCTCGCCACGACACTCTACAACAGCGAGGGGCCACCCTGCTCCTCCTTCAAGATACCCTCCTATTCAGACAGCTCTTCCTAAAATTCGAAGATGATTCCGGAAGCGACAAAACAGAGTGTCATCGAGATGATCAAGGAAGGCAAGACCTACGCCGAGATGGAGGAGGACCTCGGGATCAGCACCTCGACCATGTCAAAGATCAAGAGAGACGCCATCCTAGAAGGTCACATCTTCCCCACAACGAGGGGGCGAAAGTCTAATCTTCTCTATCCGAATCAAGAAGCAGGACCCTCCTCGTCATCGTCGCCCTCCAAGAACCCCACCTCCTCCAACCCATCCCAACCCACCAAGAAGAGGGGGAGACCGCGCAAGTCTCACGCCCAGACCCTCGCCAACTCGACCGGCACCATCAATCCAGCTGCGACTTCGACCCTTCAATCCCAGGGATCGCGGCCAAAGAAGAAGCTCGGAAGGCCACCCAAGCACGCAACCGGTCTTCAAGGTCAGCAGAACGCTTCCTCCTCGGCATCATCCCCCTCCTCCTCCTCCTCCTCCCCCATTGCTCCGACCAATCAAGTTTCTGGTGCTGGTGGGGGAGGAGGAGGCAGGCCGAAGGGAAGGTATGCGATCAATGAAAAGGAGGAAAAGCAGCTTGTTCGTTGGGCGGCTGGACCAAACCCCATCAATGCGACAGAGATGGCACAAAGGATCAACAAGAACAAGGAAAAACCAGTCAGTGTCGAGACGGTTCGAAAGACCTTGAAGCGGTTGGGCTACAACAACATCACAGCAAGTAGAGCGGTACCTGCTCCCCAACCTCTGGGTCAGCATCATCATCAGCAACAGCAGCAGCAGCAGCAGCAGCAGCAAATACAGCAAATGCATCCGCAATCGCAGCACCTCTCCCACCACCACCAGCAGCAGCAGCAGCACCATAACCAACACCATTCTCACCACCAGCACCAGCAACATCAACACCATCACCATCAACAGCAGCAGCAGCAGCAGCAACACCATCACCATCAAGCTCCTCAGCAGCAGCAGCAACACCACCAGCAACAACATCCTGTCTTGGTTCCAAACTCTGGTGGACCCAGCGCCGACCTCCGAGGCAACAGGGGGCCGAATCCCAACTCTGGGCATGGAGGTGGAGGTGCTGGTCACATGGTGGACGCTCTTTGGACGAACCAACGCACTGGCCAAGGCTGGGCGTACTGGTAGTTGCTTGAATGGGGAAGGATTGTCTTGGAATAGGGGGTGAAAGAAGGAGGGGGGAAGAAGGGGTTGGAACCCCGTAGTAGATGAAAACCCGCGCGAAAAAGCAGAGAGGTGAAGCAGAATCTTTCCTCTGTCGCGCGATCTCGGTGTTTGGAGGTGGATGCTGCTGTTGTCTATCCTCACGGACCTCTGCCTACGAGAGGCGAGAGGGAAAGTTTGCGAAAGCCACGCTCATGACCGATCCTAAGCTCGAGTGGGCCCTGGCGCTGCTCGACAGATGGAACCGATGAGTGAATCGGGTGCAGCGTCCTCTTTTTTAGAGCCAGGAACAAGGTGCCCCTTCAAATCATTGTCATCACCTATCACCATAACGATGAATCTAAGCAACAAAAGGGTCAGGGGTTCGTATCCGATCAAACGGTCAAAGGGGGGAGAGGGAGGCTGTAGGGAGATAGAGATCGATAGAGAGGCCGGAAGCCTTCCTGGTCAACCTCTCCCTCAAGTCTTGAACATCTCGGTCCTTGCAAAATAAAAAAATAATAAAAATATAAAAAAAAAATAAAAGATCAAAAAGAAGCGTCAACAACCCAACCCGTGAGAAGAATACCTCCTGCATCGCATCTAGGCGGAAGCGAACACGTCAACCCCGACCAACCCCCTCTGCTACCTCCTTTTTGGGTGTTAATTTTTTTTTTCCAGTATCTAGAACGAATCGCTCTCTCGAGCTTCAGGACCCCATCTTGCTGAGCATCTCCACTACTCTTTTTTTCTTTTTTCTTTTTTGTATCTACGCGTGGTCACGGGCCGTCGTTGATGATGAAGATGGATCCGGGACTGCTTGCCCTTTGTTTTCTGTTTTTCTTCTTCTTCCACACAGTTCTTCATCCTTTTTTTCTGTTCTTTTAGATCCCTCCTCCCCCCCCCCGAAATTCCCCCTTTCCCTTCCCTTCTTTGACGAACAAGCACATCATGACATCCGGATCAAAAGGGACGAGAGTGGGGAAAACGAAAATAGACAAAAGAAAATGAAAAAAGTGTATCAGTAAGCTTATGCTTTTCTTGTCTCCTTCCTTCCTTCTAGGACAGAGGGCGTCTTCGCTTTGTCAGTTTTTCAACCTTTGTTTTTCTTTTTTTGCATTTCGTTGGTCTGGGGTCGTACGTATGGAGGATTGCGATCCATGCAGCGAATACAACGTTTCTTTCATGGTATGTGTGATGCGAGGCAGGAGTACCGGGATGTCTTTGAAGCTGCGTGGATGAATTTGGTAGGTTTTGAAAGAGCAACGAGTCTGTTCAAGGCATCTCGCCTGCCCCCCCCCCCCCCCCTTGGACGATCCCTGAATCACTTCCGGTTCGACTCACGGTCGACATCGGTCCGTTGGATTGAGGATTTCGGAAAAGGACTGATTCTCCAGCCGGTCGTCTACGATACCTTCTTTTGGGCAAGCCTTCATTCATCTCTCCATTTCTCCTTCTCTATATTGTCTTCCCCCTCAACAGCACTAGCACGTTGCTTCTCTCCCTCTCTCGTAACCAGTGGAATCAAGATGGTCGTCCCGATCGAGGACGTACCTACCGTTCCTAAGCTTGACGAAGAGGTAGAGCCTCTGCCTGCTGAGATCCTTGGAGACTGGATAGAGGTCGAGCCACTCCATGATTTTGCCCCAGATCCTCATCTTTCTGCTCTCGTCAGATCTCGACGAAAGTCTTTGCTCCCAGACGTAGGCCGACCTGTCGATGGCGTTGGGGATATCGTGGTCGGTGCCTCCACCCGTGTACATGGTCGAAGGGGAATTTCCTGGCGATCTCGTGATGGTGCCTTTCCCACCGTGGCGAGCCGGAGCGTCATCAGCTTTCTTGGGAGCTTGGTCCAGGGAGCCCAGGTGATGCCTGGTAACGTTGTCTGGTCGGGTTCCCAAGCCGACCGAGACGACCGTGCCCTGCTGCCTGTCCTTTCTCGCCTCGTGCTTCTTCTTCTCCTTCTCTATCTCTTTCTCTCTCCTCCCCTTTCCAACCTTTCCTCCTCTTACTCCTAGATCACCTCGATCCGAGTCTGCCTCGAAGACGATCTCGTTCAAGTAAAAGTAGATCCGATTTAGAAAGCCTCGGTTGAAGATACCTTTCCTACCATCCTGCTTCCACAGGCCTCTCCTCTCGAGGAAGGTGATCAGCTCTTGCCTGCTCATGGGCCGATAGGCGATCGAGGACGGGTAAGACGGTGAAAAGCTCCTTCGGTGACGTCTTAGAACCTTGTAGTCCCTCGAGTTCTTTCTCCAGAAATCGTCAAAGAGGCACCACCACCACTGATGGACTGGGGAGCGGTTAATGGCTTCCAGCCTCTGGAAAAGGAGCGTGATTGAGCCTCGGTACCTGTCAGGTAGCTCTTTTAAAAGCGAACAACACTCTGTCCTCGTCAGGGCGGCCCTCAGCTCGTTGGCGTTCGCAAAAGAAGGGCGGTCGAATATGTCGCAGAGGAAAGAGTAACCCATCGTCCTCTCCTTCTCCCAGGCTTCATTCGCGAAGTCCTTTCTGTACCTCTTGAGCAAGAACTCTATGCCCGGCACCCTCTCTCTGATAAGGATATCGTTGTCCCTGAATAGTCGGTGTAGGGAGGCTGTCATGCAAAAGTCGTCATGGAGACCGAAAGCTGACGAAGCTCCGACCTCTATCTCCTCCTTGACATCGATCACGGTTCCGTTAGTATCTTGTCGCTTGCCCTTGGAATAGATGACGCTGACCTTGAAGCCAGAAGCAAAGTTGTAACCTTGCCAATCCTGATCCTCCCTCCTTGATATCTTTAAGATCCCATAGAGGTACGAGACAGGGGTCGTCATGGTGAAGGAGGGGCCTGAGGGAATTCCTCCGCTTTTGTTCGATTTGCCTCCAGGCCCGATACCTAAGACCTTGTCGATAAGCTTATTCCTCGGTGGCCCGACCTGCACACTATTCACAAAAGGGGCCAGAATCTCCTCGCCGTCCATGGCTCTGAGGGCCCGCCTCACCATCCTCTTGTCAATGACTTGGTCGCTCCCATTCTGCCTGACAAACTCCTCAAACTCGTCAAGGAGGGTCAATTGGACGCTCGAGTTGGGGCCCTGATCATATCTCATGACCAAGGTCGGTGGGAAAGGTACGACGAACGCTTTTCCAAAGTACGATGAAACGCCATTGGGAAAAGGGGGTTTGGTTGGCCTAAAGTAAGCGTCTGGCCCCGCATACTTTGTCTGAATGATCCAGGCAAGATGCTTCAATCTCTCCCCCACAGAAGACCGCGACAAATGTATGCAATGTTCATAATCGGAAATGCCTATCTCCTTGACGATCTTGAGGTTCTCGATGTGTCTTTCCGCAACAGAGCCTTGGAAGTTGAGGAGGTAGGGAGGCCACCGTTCGGTATCACTTAGGGAAAAAGCGATGACGTGGCCGAGAGGCATGTGATACGAGGTGCCGCAGAGCAGCACGGTGGATAGGGTTTCTTGCCAAACCCTCCTCTTGATGTGCTTTGGGAGGTTAAGGACCGGGGAGAAGATATCGATGGAAAAGTCGACTCGAGATTGACACCGTTTCACTATGCTGGCAGCTATCTTGGTGCCGATGGTGGCAAAGTAAATGTTGCCGAGATAGGTGCAAGCTTGGATAATGTAAAGTATCGTCGTGTTGTAGACCGTTGATCCTGAAACATTTAGCGCGACGAGCAGGCCGATGATTGCGGTGAGTACATAACCGATCCTGCTGACCATTTCCGACCTGTTGCTGATCTTGTCAACAAAAGGTGTCGCGAAGACGTGGATCCCTGGTAGTCGAAAAGCCATTCACAGTCAGTTGGTCAGCTTGGGGCTCTCTGTGAGCAGACGCATCACACTCATAGGGACAGTGCATTCATGGTGCTTACCCAACAGCGCCGACATAATGACGATCAGGACAATTTGCTGGATCACCAACATCCTCTTGGTGGTATTGCCTCGGAAGAGGCAATTGTTTTTCGACAGCACCGTGATGATCAACAGGTTGCTGAGCTTAAACACTAGAATGTAACCAGGTTTGTAAAAGCCCCACTTTCTCCTGTAAGCATTGTACATGAAGGAGAGAGGGCTCTTGTCCCGGTCCACGAGGCGTTGGTACTCCATATCCATCTCTTCTGGACTCCTCTTCAGACCGAGCTCGTTGAACTGGCTAACGTGTGGCAGCATGTCCTTGATCGTCATCATCATACGGTACGGGAACCATAAGGTGTAGACTAGGACGGTGGCGACAGCCAGAAGGATGATCAGCCAGGCCCAGTTGAAAGAGTCCAGCCTCATCGTTGTGGTATAGCAGAAATCGAGAGGGTCCCTGAACGTTTCCGCATCGCCAAGCGGTTCCAGAATCGGATTGTCGCCACCAGAAGTATAGGGATTATCGACCACCCAGAAGTCGGATGACCAGACAAGCGCGTCAACCGCCAGCTTGCTCAGCGGAAGATAGAGCAGTGTCAAGATGAAGACCAAAGCTGTGTTGAGTACCTTAGTACCTCGAGAAGGGGTAGAAAAGATCCACTGCTGATTTTCGAAACCTTCCACATTCCTGTTGGGATCGTAGGCCTTGGTCATCTTATAGAACCTCCACAGTGCCAGCCCGGTGATGATTATCCAGGTGGAAAAGAAAATGATCGAGTACCCAAACACCGAGACGAAATCGAATCCCAGGATGGACGGTACGGTTCTCAAAAAGAATTTCCGGAAGGAAGAATAGGTAGCGGCTTCAGGGAGGACGTTTGGATCCTCGTAATGAAGGTTGGCAGCCATGATTTGGAAAAAGTCTCGGAACAATTCGAGCTGTATCAGCGAAGCTGCGTAGTTTGATCCCTCGATTCCGATGAAGAAGTCTAATAAGGTTCCCAAGATAGGAACGCCCCAAATTCCCGAAGGAGGTTTCCTTGGACCGATCGCGTTCGACTTCAATTCGTCAAGAGTGTTATCCCTGAGGAGCATCAATGGTGGGAACATGGAAAGCCGAGTGATGGGGTGATCTTGAGTTGATAGGGTTGAAGATATCCCTGTTGATACCGTCTGAGAATTGGTTGGAGCCGAAAGGTTACTATGGGCCCCGGTCGTGTTGGTGTAGTTGGAGAAAGAAAGCTGCAAAGTGGGTCGATTCGGTCCGACTCTGGGGGTTGCGGGTTGGCTCTCCAGGTCATCTTTGTCCTCATCCTCCAACTGAGAATAAGTATCCCTCCTCCTCAAGCTCGTTCTTCTGCCTTGGATGCTGGAACTTTGCTTTTCAGTAAAAGCGGATGCGGGAGCAGAGAATTGCCCACCGGCGATTTCCAAGGTCTTTGATCTCTTTCGCCTCCTTTTTGATTTGCGATCAGGAAAGGATTCATGGTCTTCGTAGCCGAAGAGGACTTTCTCTTCTGCTGTGCAAACGGATGGGCCCTCAACGAAAAAAGGCTCAGCAAATAAGACCTTGTTGTTCAGATGCTCTTCTAATGCTGGAAGGTCTAGAGGGGCTGCGTCTGGTGAGAAAACCTGCGAGGCGGGAACCGGTAAGTCCTCTTCCTTTCCTATTTGCTTCCTCGAATTTGTGGCACCGCCCCTCTCGCGCTTTCCAGGAAGCCTCTTTCCCAGAGCAGAGTGATCACCGCCGAACAGAGGATCTGCTTCCTCGATATCACCATCGAAATCGCAAGCATCCTTTGATGAAGTATCCTCGCGATGGTCTCCTATAGTGATCGTGATGGAAGATCTAGCATCTTCGCCATTGTGTCTTGAATCGCTGCGGTATCCAGGTAGAGGCTCCAGATCAAAACATTCGTCTTGATCGGAGCAGCCAACGCCGCTCGGGAAAGGTCCATCATTCAAAGAAGATCCTAAAGGCGAGCAGGTGCCTATGTGACTGGGATCTGGAAAATTGGAATCTTTCCTACTTGGCGAGGAGGAAGGTAGGTTCGACCTACTAGTAACGGATGAGCTTCTTGACGATCCGTGGTCCAGGTTTCGACTTTCTGGAATCGACGGCATGTCGGATATGGGATCATTTCTTGCGCTCGTATCAGGTGGCATGCTGGCATGGCGCTTAACAGGAATCTTTGAGAGCTCAAGAGAGACATTTTGCAAGGGTCGCACCGCTCTGGCGTTGATCTGTCTGACAGAAGCGGCTGCAGGAAGGATCGATACGATCTTGAATGGGGATTCGGCGTTGGACGGTAATCCAGCCTTGGGGGCCAAAGGGCGATGGCTTTCGGGCTGGCGTGAAGTTTGCTTCTCTTTCGGTCCCGTCGGGCTTGGATCAATCGTTCTCAAAGGAATTGGAGGTGTTGCTGAAGGGTATCTTGGACCTTTGTCGCCAAACTTTGGTTGATCTGACACGTTTGGCGGGGTGATCTGAGAAGAAGAAGTCGGTCTCTGTGGTGGAGCTCTGACAATAACCGCAGAAGCCGGCGAATTTTCCATACCTTTCCTCAAGCCGTACTTTGGAGTCCAGTCAAACTTGCCTATGGAACCAATGATGGCTGGTTTTGACACGTCTGCATACAAGTCCTTCCGGAGAACCGCACGCTTCTCCGACACAGCGGGAACGCTGACCGTTCTGACAACCGGGACATCTCCTGTCGGCCGCGGATCGGTTACGTCATGCGTCGAGCCCTTGGAGCTCGGGGCCTTGGATTGCAAAGCCTTGTGGGTGGCTTGGACAGGGAGGCTTATTCGCCTTGTGGGTCGCCTTTCGATCGGCGTTGAAGGCTCGATAGGAGTGGCTGGGTTCGAGACGATTCGGGTCTCGAAGTTTCGCACTAGCTGTTGGACAGAAGGTGACTTGGCTAAGGCAGCATGGTTTGATGATGAAACCTTGGTTGAGTCTTGGATCTCGGCATCAAGATGACCCGTTCTGATCTTGATCGGAGGGGGAGCCATCTCTTCAGGTTTGGTCGAGATCACCCGCGTCTACTTTGATGGGGCAGGCATATCAATCCGCGAGTCAAGCCCTTTCAGAAGCTTCTGGAGGTGAATGGGTGGTCGGTTTCCTCGGCGGTGGAAGCAGTTTCTATCAGAAGGAGATCAAACGCTGAGGTAGGGATAGAGCATTTGAGGGTCAGATCTGGAGATGGTCGAGAAGCTGGATGGTTGCCAGACCGTGTCGAGGAAGAAGAATCGTTTTTTAGGTATCAAAGTACTTGGGATCTGAAAGCAGGCTTTGGGTGAAAAAGTTGGGACAGGACAAGGTCAACCCTTCCAATGGATGAAGGTGAGGGGGATACTTTTCTTGGCTGACGGAGAATGAAGGTGGAGCGAAGGAGGGCAGAGAAGGGTGGAACAACAAGGGAGAAGAGAGGAAAGGAAGAGGCTTGGGTGGAGCAAGCTTTGAACGTGGCAAGCTTGACATATGGGGGGCGCTGAATCAGAGTGGTTCAGATCATGGTTCGATTTTGGTCTCAGAAGGAGCGAGCCCAAGGTCAGGTTGGCTGCTCCTCGCCCCCGGAAGACTTTGCTGCTACGTTCGATTCTGGTTGGGACCTTTTCACTTTCATGGTTACGGGCCACCTTGTATGCGGCGGCATTCGGTCAGATGAGGTAGCCAAAGAGCAAGAATAGTGAGTTGCGAAACAGGCTTGGATTCACCGCTCAGGGACGCAAAGGTCGATCGATGAATGGAAGAAGGTCTAAGGTGGACGCTTGTAGCTTCTTGTTGGAAGATCAAGGGTGGAACATCGTTGACTACGTTGCGGGTAAGGGGCGAATCTCTCGAGGAGAGGGTTCTAGACGCGGTTTGGGGGGTGGAGGAGTTGAAGTGTTGTTAGAACGCGAGAGCGGAAAGGGGGAACCAAACAGGGAGGAACGGGAAGAGAAAACCGGACTCAGGGGGTCCTTGCATGATGGCGATGTTCAGGTGGAGGGGAAAGGGGAGAGGAGGAGAAACACTTTCTTTTTTTTTTTTTTTTTCACCCAACCTGGTCTTACACGGTTAGAGTCCTAAGTGGCCTAGATGTGGCGAGAAAGATTTTATATTTTTCGTGATTCCCTTTTGTAGTTTTGGTATGAATAGTTGGAGTGCTAAATATGAGTGCTGTATCTCATTCCACAGCCCTTTTACTCTTCATTACAGCACCGACGTAGACCTCGCTCACGTTACATACATCCCCCCCCGCACCACTGTGTCTCAGACTTGTTGACTTGCGCTTGGTTCCCTCTCCCTCACCCCTCTTCTTTTCGTTGCAGGGGTGAAAGCAGAGGAGCGAAGGACTCGTTGAGAATCATCACAAACAGCATGTCTGTTGAAAGACTTTGTTGGAGGAGTCGGATCGTGACACCGGCACTCTAGGGCATTGCTTGCACAGTTTTTCGATGCCCAACCACCAAGGAACAGTGACAAGAATGACTGTTCTCAGTCCTGCCTGCCTCTCAGCCGGATTGCTGATGAGGGAGGAGCCTTCCGATTTGAGACCCGATCTTTCTCAGATCCTTATGAGAGATCATGGACGTTTGAGGCCAGGGCGAACGAGATCTGCGTGATGGCAGTTTGACTGTGTGACGACAGACGAGTGGATCGGGAGCAGAGTCTGGTTGGATGACGGAATCTCTGATGACCGCATGTGGCTCACGTGATTGCTGTGATAACTTGACCGGCAAGGTGGGCGCGCTTGAACCTCCACACTCACAGTCTAAATGATCTGACCATCAAGGTTGGAGGTGTAAGAACCTGGTGGCTGGGGTGGTGGAGGAGAGGGACTCAGCCCCTTCCATCCATGGCGAGTCCGTCGTGAATGTGGCAAAAGAGGAGAAGGAGAGCAAAGAGAGGGTGGGGAGATAAAAATGCCCACTTACCCGCTCTCTCTCTCTCTCTCTCTCTCTCTCTCAGACGCCACTAATCCTTCTCCCATCCCCACCACCATCCAACAGCATATTCCGTCCATCTTGAACCCAAACCAACATCATCATCCAGGCATCAAATCTCCTGACGTGAAACCCATCTTGAGGACGCAAAGTAAAGAAAGGAAGGAGAAGAAGGAACCATGTCTGACAAGCCAGAGCAAGAGCAGTCTTTCACCATCCAGTGAGTTTCAAGGACATGATCCCGACCATCCACGGAATCTTCCTTTGGCCTCGGATCGTCTCTTCCCACCATTCTTCGTCACAGTCCGATCCGACCCCATTGCCAAACCTTTTCCCCTTTTCCTTTCTCTCTTTCTCTCTCCTTTTTCTTTCTTTCTTTCTCCTGTTCCTCCACGCCTGTTGATTGGATCCGGCATTGAATGCACTGTCCTCCCTTTCACGGAATTCCGATTAACCAACTACTCTTTACCTCCATTATTTTGCATCCCCCTCCGGTCGGACCGCAGGCCACACCCAGCTACCAGTGAGTATTCAGTCTGCACAGAAAGTTGGCCGAAACTTTGCGATGAGGCGCTTCCCTTCCCTTACGCTTTGTGATGGCCTTACCAACATCAACCTACCAACATCAACCTTTCCCCTATCTCCCGCCTACTCAGCCAATGACCCAAACACCGATCCCGCTTTGAACAGGGGTGCAGCCGAGGAAGCCTTTGCTGCCGTTTCTGGAGGAAAGCCAGGACCCCAGATCCCAAGCGCAGAGACTGTGAGCCAGCTCAAGACCTTGAGTAAGTCTTCCTCCATCCCGCCTAATCCCTTGCGCTGCAAACAGCTTCAGAACGGTGCGCCACCCGTCAATTTTAAAAAAATATATTGGTGAATCAGTAACTGATCCAACCCAACATTGTGTTTCCTTTCCCCCCCTCCCAAATTCAATCGGCTCATGCAGGCAAGGAAGAGAGCGAGGCAAAGTTCAAAGAACTCAACAAGTGAAAGCTTGGTCTTTCCACAGCCCCGCCTGCCGAGGAACCAGGCTAGCGTGAGACTTGTGAGACTTGATCTCTTGTCAGAGTGTATACATCATCCATCTAGACGCTCCGGCTTTCTCTAGGGCCCCTCCATGTTTTCCATCCATCTTGCCACGCCTGTATCATGCCCCTTCCCTTGTCAATTGTCGGGCTCTTGAGCAAACGAACAAGATCCCTGGCGCCAAGCCCTTGTTCTGTCGAATAAGCTGTATGCAATAATCAACGAACGAACGCCATGGGGAAACAGATACCTTTTTCTGATCTTCCTCCTTTATCCCTTTCTCATTGCAAGTTCGATATGTCTATAGCTCGAACAAAAACATGTTTTCTAATTCTTCTAATGGACGATTCCATGGGAGGGGGACCGCTCGTCACGGTTGAGGATATCGAGAGTGCATGTCTTTCTCGTTGATGCGTGTGTGGGTGCGCGTGAGGAGGGGGGAGGGGAATCCATGGATGCTCTTTCACTCTCTCGCCTTCATCTGTACTTTTTTTTGAAAATATATATACACATATTTATATGAAGACACTGGAACACTCTTCCGACGAGGGGATGGACGATGATTCGTAACCGCCGCTCACCCAGCGTCCGCCTAATCACCTTTCCCTACCTGGAGATGATCGGGAGAGGGGAACCTTTGGCCAGGTTTCTTTCTCTCTCTCTCTCTCTTTCTTTCCCCTCCCTTTCAATTTTGAGCCATGACTTGCCTCGACGACGAGTCGTCCTCAGCTTCTTGGATCCAGGCGTCGTGACGTCTGCAGAGTTCCCTTACAATGTCCTCCTCGATCTCCCTCTCCCCCCCTTTCCCACCACCCTCGCCGCCGTCGCCGCCGCCCTCCAACCTCATCCAGGTGCTCTCGAAGTCGTCGTTCTTCTCGGCCAAGGCTGGCGTGCTGCATCCGTCGTCCTCAGCGTGGTGGCTCAGGTTGGTAGACCTGGCGAGGAACGAGCTGAGGCTGGAGGCCGATTCCCTCTTGGCCAGTCCAGAAGGCTTCGAGGTCGTCTTGATCGAGGTGAAGAGCTTTGGGTCGAATTGGACGTAGTCCTCCTTCTCCAGTCCCGTGACAGAGGAAAACGAGTCCGAGGTCGTGGTCCTCTTCCTCGGTCTCCTCTTCCTCTCCACAAAGACCACCTCGAACTTGCGCCTTTGGAGGTCGTTGCCGATGACGAGCTGGTGGCCATACCTCTCCAGCGCTGCCCTGGCTTTGGGGATCAGGAGGTTTGGATCGGTCTCGAGCTGAGGGTTACAGAAAAAGAAGGGAAAGAATTTAGCCCGATTCCCACGACCTATTAAGTCATTCGTTCATCCACTCATGTCATGTAGAGGAGCAAAGTAGAACAGAGGAGCGATCTTGCAGAGAAGCACAAAAAAAAACCCCTCCAAGATACCTCCAGATAAGAGGTCCCATCTGACTCACCTTGAAGCTGACGATGAAGCCCTCTGGAGCCCATTTCTGCACCATCGGTTTCAAGACCTTTGGTACTTGGTCCATCTCTATGACCAAGGAGCCTTTACCGGATTGGATCTTGTGCTCCGGCTGAATTACATTTTCATTTTGCAGGGAAAGGGATCGAATCAAGGCACGGATATCCGCGCGTTCAGGCAAGGACTGGCGAAAGCGCATCGGCTCTCCAGGGGGAAAGGGTCGTAGCTCGAGCACATACTCACCACCTTTGTGCTAGGAACGAAAAAGTCACTGACGGCCGCGGCGAGATAGTACATGCCTTTCCTCCCCAGGGGTTGCATGACCCTGCTCATCTCTCTCAGCAGGAAGAGGTACTCGTTGACGGTGACGAAGGAGACCTTGTGCAGGTAGCCGGATGCCCTGGCGTCATGGTAGGCTTTGAGGATGGGACGCAGGTGAGCGACGTGCTGGGACATGACCTTGATCGTGTCGCCGTCGTCCTCGGCGGCAGCATCGGAAGGCACGTGGGTGGTGGGATCGACGAGGAGGTCCAGGAACGGGTTGGTTGTGTGACTGTAGTGCCTGGTGTAAGGGGCGAGACTATGTTGCCTGGACATGAAGATGACAGAGTATCCGGCCGAGAGGAAGTACTCGGCAGAGGTTGCTCCTCTGGTTCCGGCGGAGAAATTGTCGAGGAAGCGAACGCTGCAAAAGGGAAGGTGATATGGGGGGGTGTGGGGGGGGAGGGGGGAGAGAGAGAGATAGAGATCAGAGTGAGATGAGGAAAGGATTAGTTGGAACCGAAAAAAAAGATGTTTTAAAGCGGTCTTTCTGCTTTCACTGATTCTCCCTGTTCAGATGTGGGAACTCACACGTTCCGCTCCAGAGGCACTGTCGTCCCGCCGCTCTAACGACAAGGAGGATTGAGAGAGGAGAGGGGAGGGATGGGTTATCAAACTAGATCAGCACTTGATGGGAGGAAGACGGAAAAGGAAGCGGACAGACTTACCGTCACCAGAACAACCTTTCTCCCATTCTCGATCTGCCTCTGAACAAACTCTGAAGCGGCCTTGGCGACCTGCTCGAGGCCTTGAGGAGGTTGTTGGGTCTGAAAGAATTCTTGGCTCGACCACTTTCCGGAAGCTCCCGGGACCGAGCCAGAGGAGGAGGATTGGCCATCCGCCATTCCGTTACGATAGCTCCTTTTCCGAGCAAGCCGGCGTTGTAGTGGATAGGCAGGACGGGAGCCTGGTCGGACGCTCGGGGAAGGAAGAAATGGAGGCAGAGGACTTGGAAGTTGACTGCGGCTCAGCAGGTGGGAGGAAGAAGGAACAGGGAGCGTCGAGGGTCTTGGGTTGGATGTGAGGGGATATCAAGAGGATGTATGCGTGTGGGCAGGTGAGAAAAGAAGGACGTTTCGACTCTGGCGTTGCCGAGTGGAGAGGGTAGAGAGTGGTGGGGAGGTAGAAAGCAGAAAGTAGCGTGAAGAGAGAATGAATGGCCAGAGGCGAGGAGGAGGAGGAGTGTGGGGAGGAGGAGGGATCGATCAGGGATGATCGAGGGTGGTGGGAAAGAGTGACCACTGGTCAGGTGTGTATGAGAGGCGGTGTAAGTCTGACAACGGCCAGGCAAGGTCTTCTTCGCAGAGACGGAGGCTAGGTTAGTACGGATGGATCCAAGAATAGAGCGTGTCATTCCAAAAGGACCAAAAAAAAAGGAAAAAGTGACAGGTTGAAAACAAGAATGGAACAAGGTAAAGGTGAAGAGAAAAGGAATCCACGGGGGAGGGGAAAGGCCCTTGTTCGTTCTCTTGACCCTTGCCCCCTTGAATTCACCGACGGGAAGGGATGGGAACCGATCGTGAATCGTGAAGGCATGCTGCTAGACGCAGTCGAGAGAAACAATCAGCATGACAGTCACACAGAGGAGGGAGTGGTTTGGGGGATGGGTTGGTTCCTTCATGTTGAGCAAGAGAGTGTAGAGAGAGGGAGGGAGAGAGAGGGAGGGAGAGAGAGGGAGGGAGAGAGAGGGGGGTCTGCGTGGTCCGTGTGGCGTTCTGGTCTCGAGTCCATCACAAGAGTCGCATCTCTTGTCGCATCTCTTGTCGCATCTCTTGTCGCGTCACTTGTTTTGGGGTTCAAGTGGGAGTGTTTGGCTAGGGGAGTAGAGAGAGCAGGAAGAGGAGATCAAGGAGGGAGTGGGTGAAAAGGAAAGGAAAAGGGAGGGGAAACGAAAAAGGTAGGGAGAAACAAGAATCGAAAAGAAAAGAAAAGAAAGAAAGTGAAGGGAGAGAAAAGGATCTCGCGCACGGCTCCCTTCGCGTCCAAGTCATAGAACACGGAGTCGTTGAATATCAATCTGACCATCCACATACAAAACCATCTATCCTCCCTTTCGTATCGTCTGTGGATTTCTAATAGGACTTTATCGACGAACACTCAGACTACCCACCTGGAATCCACACACCCTTCCACCTTCTCCCCCCCCCCCACCTCGCCACTACCACTCCAGGTGATCGACTCGTAGCACATCCAGTTCGGTTTTCACGCTTCAACGCTACAAGCTACCGTTCATGTGTGGATTTGGATTCATGACTGTAAAGAAAGAAATGAAAAAGCGTGATTCTGTTGTGGATACCATGCCCAAGGTCAGTCGTCCGTCTCACCCTCTCTCCCCCGACCAACTCCCACTCATCCACTCATCCTACCTTTCCCCCCCCACACCACTCCCTCTTCGCCACCAAACTCACCCCTCGACCGCTCTGCAACTCCCTTTCTCGCTCGCCGGCTTCCGTCGCCCTCCTACCGCCCTCCTCTTTCGTCACCTCCCAACCATCTCCACACCCGACCAAAGTTTGCTCCCCTCACTCACGCATACAGCCAACAGGATTACCGAGGGATACCACCTCCTCTCCGCCAAACAGCCGCTGGCTGGACGACATACTATCCCCTCCATCGTCTCCCCTCTTTTCTCCACCTCCTGAGAAGGAAGAAGAAGAAGAAGAAGAAGAAGAAGAAGAAGAAGAAGAAGAAGAAGAAGGAGAAGAAGAAGAAGACGAAAATGCCGCGAAGGAGGCCACAGCCACCCCAACCCGCCTCGTCCCCACCCAAATCCTCCAAGGCCCTCTCACCTTCACCCTCTACGAATCCGCCGACTCCCTCCAGGGAGAGGTCCAAAAAGTTGGCCATCGCAGCTGCCTCACTCCCTCCTCCTCCCTCCGCCATCTCACCCAGCCTTGCTCCCCCCACACCCTCGGCTCCTACTCCTCAGAGAGCCCTCTCCCCCACCCTCTCCGAGATCTCCACATCCGCCTCCGAGGATGGCGCAGATCGACACAACTTGACCAGGAGGGACGGCTCAGCCTCCCCCGGCCTCGATGACGACGACGACGAGGCCGGCCCCTCCGCTCCCGGTAACAGATCCACCGCCGTCGAAAAGGCCGAGGACGCAGAGGTCAGGTGCATGTGGAACGATTGTGGAGAGACCTTCAGCAGCCTCCAACCTTTCATCGAGCACCTGCATCAATGTCAGTCGACCCCAAAATTCCACCACCCCCCGCGTAGATTACCCCACCGCGATCGCAAGCCCCCGGCTGACCTCTCCTTGCTCTCGCCTTCCTTCCCCTCCCGTCCCACCCTCCCCGCATACAGTCCATATCGGTATCCACAAGTCCAAGTACTCGTGCGAATGGACCGGTTGCTCGAGGAAGGGCAAGAGTCAGACGTCCAGGTTCGCCCTCCTGAGCCACCTTCGAAGCCACACGGGAGAGAAGCCCTTCACGTGTCCTCGACCAGGTCAGTGTTCGAATGCGTGCCCCTTGGAACGGTTGGATCGATTCGACATCGTTCCGATCAAGCCGATGCTGACGTTGTAGTACCCTTTCTTCTTTCAACCTTTTACCTTTCCTTTTGCTTTTACGACCGGCAGAGTGCGACAAGTCCTTCACTCGTTCCGACGCGCTCTCCAAGCACATGAGGGTTCAGCACAACATTCAAACGCCAGGCTCACGCAAAGCTGCCGCTCAAGCCGCTGCTGCTGAATCGACTGAGGTGGCGGACGCGAGCGAGGCGAATGGTCACGATGGCGAGGCGAGTACGGCCGCCGGGGCAGGGCTGGGAGCAGCCGACTCGCTGGGTGACGAATTGCTCGAATTGGCGGAAGGTGAGGAGGACGACGCCTTCTCGTTCGCCCAACGCGGCGCTGTCGATCCTGCCGTCGCGCTGACCGCCGAAGAGCTAGGGATCCAGGACAAGCTTGAACCCGTCGAAGGGCCGGAACAGAAAGAAGACGACGCCATCCTCTTGAAGGCCCGGAGAGGCTGGGCGAGGGAGGCGAGGGATCGAGAGAGGGAAAGGAAGATCAGGGAAACGCTCAGGGAAAAGGAGATGGCAAGGAGCCAGAGGAACGGTGACGATGGGGTGAGAGAGGCCGACGTCGACGTCGAGATCGACGCCCTGGTCGGTGGGAGCTCGTCTTCCTCGAGAAGACCGGGAAGGACGGACGCCTACGACTCTGACTCGAGCAGCGAAGGCGAAGGGAACAGGGGCAAGAAGAGGGGCGGCGGCGGTGACCTCGATGGAACCCCGGGATCGAGATCGTCCAAGAAGTCGCGTCCATCGCTCAAGAACGGCGACGCACCGCCGTCGCCCACGGCGAGCCGGGGCGGGTTGGCGGCGGAGGGCGAGAGGGAGAAGGGAAAGGAGAAGGACGAGCTCGCCAGGAAGAACGCCAGGACGAGGTACGTGGTGGAAAAGGCGAGGCTGAGGTACATCCGTCAAGAGAACGAGAAGCTGTGGCAAGGTCTCAAGAGGCACCAAGACGAGGAGCACCGGCTCGTGCTCGAATGTCGAAACGCGCTGGAGAGAGCCCTGGTGGCCGAGTTGGGGTGAGTCGCCAAGCAAGCGAATGCTCGAGGGTTCTTGCGAAGGGAAAGGCGGGGAAAAAAAAAAAAAAAAGAGGTTTTCCGTGTTCGGAACGGAGATCCCAACGAAGCATGTCGAACTAAGCCCCTTCCCCCCCTTCCCTTCCCTCTTGAACCCCCTTTTCCATTCCAGACCGGACGTCGAAGCCATCTTTTCGCCTCCTCCTTCGCCACGGCATCCGCAGGTGGACGTCGAACCGAGCAAGGCAGCCTAGTTGCACGTGTCCCTTCCCCGATCCATCCCATCCTTGGACGGGCGTGGTGTTAAGAAGAAAAAAAAGCCAACACGAAATTCATCAACGCCCCCTCTCCCCCCCCCCCCCCATCCGCTCATGCCCCCCTCCTTCCCCAACCCTGTACTTGTACCTCGTCCCTCCGTTTTCCGTCCTCTCCAAATCCTACCTAAAGAGTGGGACGAAAAGATCCTTGCTCGACGTGGGAGAGAGGGAGAGAGAGAAGACTCGACCCCCATCCCTTTGCGCTTTGTGAGCGGGGAAAGATCGATTTCAAAGTGGGGTTAGGGGGGACGTTTACAGTGAACCGTACAGGGGAAGGGAAGCGGGGGTTCCGGGGGGAAACAGAGGGAACGGACTAAGCGATCGTGGGGGGGAATTCCTTTGGGACGGGGAGGGAGAGGGACGGAGGAGGTATCTTTGAACACTACACGAGATGGGAGATCTTGAGGGGGGGGGCGGAAGAAGAGGGGGAATAGATAGATATTATTAGAAAAAGGAAAAAAGGAAAAGAAGGAACGAAAGAAAGAAAGCAAGCTTCTGACTGGGGGGATTCCTTCGGGGTCTGCTTCTCAAGACGGCGGTGGGGGATCTGGGTGGGTTTGTGTCTTGGGATGAAAAAGTTGGCTTTCCGCCTACGGGTGGGGATGGGGATCGGAATGGGTCCGAGGTGGCAGGGAAGGAGAGGGGCGGAGGGTGGAGATCCAAGCAACCCCATCACACCTTCCTCTTCGCGAACGTCTTGTTCAGCAATCCGAGGATCTTTGCGACGTTGAGTTGGACGTACTCTAGGTCGAGCAGCTGGACGTCGTCCTTCTGCTTCTCCAGCAGGTCGTCGAGCTTGAGGTCCATCTCTAGGATGGCCTTCTCCCTCCCCTTGTAGTGGAGCGCGATGATGAACGTTCCCGGCGAGGGCGAGGTGATGTTGAAGAAGATGTTGGCCCTCCGGTTCTCCGGCACGTTGCTCTCGACGATGATCCCGTCCTTCTCCATCTGGGCGTGCGTGAACCTGTACGGTCCCAGGACCTGAGCCTTGGCCGCCTTCTTCTCCTTGCCTCCGACCGTGACGACGCCGACGCCGCCCGTCGCCTTGTCCTTGGCCGCTCCCGACGTCATCCTGACGTTCTGCAGGTACGACTTGTACGTGTCCAGCTGGCTGCGCAGGTAGTTGTTGTGCTCGCCGATCGTCTTGTAGACCGATTCGAGCGACCTCATCTCCTGCATGACCTTCTCCCTCATGTTGCCGAGGTGGGCGAGCTCGGAGGCGACCTCGTCCGTCATGAGGCTGTACCCGTCCCTCCGGTCGACGACCTTGAGCTCCTCCAGCTCCCTCAGCATCTCCTTGACCTTGATGCCCTTCCTCACCAACGTGGCGTCCTTGGTCGTCGCCGCCCTCTCGGCGATCTGGGGAAGGTTGATGGGCCTGCGCTCGGCGAGCTGGGGGATGGATCGGATCAGCTGCACAAAGATCGACTTGGTCTCCATGTAGAGGATGTCGTTCTGCGTCACGTTGTTCTCCGACATGAACGCGGTCGTGAGGTCCTGGATCGGAGTCTCCCACCTGGAGAAGAGGGGGAGGTCGACGGTCCTGTTCTCCTTCCTGGCCACCTGGCCTGGCGACGACCCGAGCTCGTCGATCAGGATCCTGAGGTGGTGCTTGTCGTTGGGCGCCAGCACCTCGAGGTGCTGGGCCACGAGCGAGTGCGTGTTGTAAAGCTCGTTGAGCGTGATCTGGATCTGCAGATCCTTCTTGGAGAGGGCCATGTACTGGTCCATCTCGAGCGTGTCGTAAAAGTCGCCCACGTCGCAGAGGGCGTTGAGGAAGGCGTTCATCCTCGACTTGTTGCTCTCGACGAACGGGTTGAGCGACATCATGTACTGCTCCTTGGCGTACGAGGGCTTGTTGGCGAGGTTCTGCAGCATCTTGGCGATGAGGGTCAAGGTACGCCTCGGGTGCTTGGCGGGCGGCCCGTCGACCAGCATGTACGCTTGCGGCGTCACGATCGCCGGGTTGATGAACCTGAGGAAGAAGAAGCCTCCGATGAGCGAGCAGATGGCAAACTCGGTGGCGTCCGGGTACTTTCTCTTGGTCAAGCTTCGGATCTGCTTGCAGATCCACCGGATCCCGTACGGCACCTCGTCGATCGAGTTGATGATGGTCAGTAGGAAGCTGTTGGCGATCTCCATCAGCATGGTCAATCTCGGGGCGATGATGGCCTGGACGTCGGCGTTCTCCTGGGCCACCTCTGCCGGCACGCCTCGCGGCAGGTTGGGTGGCAAGCTCCCCGTGTCCTCCTCGATCTGGTTGATCATCTGCTCGTACACCTTGAGGGGGTTGACCTCCAGGTTGAGGTCCTTGTGCTCGATCAGGCTGTTGATCCTCTCCGCCAGCACGCTCTTGAGGTAGCTTTGACCGGGCCCTCTCCGGGTGTATGTGGTCATCATGCGAGACACGGGTGTGTTGGCCCTCAGGAGCGAGCCGAACTCTGTGGCTGTCTCGAATTGGGCCGAAAGGACCGACTGGAAGCGGGTCGATCGGGCGAGCGATGGAGCAGGGTCAGTGGGCTGCTTGATTTCAACCCTCGCAGGTATGCCTACAGAACCATGGTTCCCCACCCCACGATCCCCCTCCTCGAAACGAGCTTTTCTTCAAGATGAAATGAATATTTTTTTTAAAAAAAAAAAAAAAAAAAAAAAAAAGAGATTGAAAATGGGCAGGCTCGACTCACCTGAAACATGGTCAGGAGCAAGTGCTCTTCCCTGCTCTCGTACTGATTCCCGTAGAGCGTGAACATGACCGTCTGGAGGAGGGTGTCGATCTCTGCGAGGCTCACCAGCCGACACAGGGCAGCGATGTGCCTTGGCTCCGACTGGAGCAGGAAGAAGAGGTTTCCGTACTGCTGCATCTTGCGATCGTCCAGGATGGTTCCGAGCGATGGATCTGTGTCCTCGAGCGTGCTTGCTACCTCGGATTGCTGAGGGGTCGTGGCCAGAGCGATCGCACGTCCGCGAGTGGGGACGGGGGTTAGAGATTTGGATCAGACGCTGCCGCTACCACCGCCACCACTTGATCTCGATGGGGCTGTCCTGCCGCCGAGCAAATCTGGCCGCTGCTAGACTCACCTCATCCAGGGCCATCCTGTTGGCGATGAGCAGTGCGATTCGGCTGTCCAGATACCTGACATCCCTCTCCAGCACAAAGTTCTTCTTGGATTGGGCCGAGATCCTACCCTTCAACTCTCTTAACCGCTTTTGAGCTGGGGTGAAGGAAAAAAAAAAAAATAGGAAAGAGAGAGGGAGAGGGAGAGGGACAAAAAAGGAGACCCCAAAGGCGAGGTGACGTGCAAATCAAGGGTGGTCAGCGAAAGGCCCTCTCTCCCAGATCGGAATGAGCCAAGTCCATCGTTCGTGAGAGACTGTGTCTTTTTTTCTCGTGTCCTTGTTTGGTGCCGAGGGCACGCGAGATCGGGATGAAAGACAGAGGGGTGGGGAGGAGGGCAGGGCATGCGTGCACACTCACCCCTGGCCAGGTCGTCCTCGACTTCGACGTCCTGCTCTGCGGCCATGCTGTAGAGAGCTGTGACCGAGTACCTGTTCGTGTTCCTGTTGCCGCCGAGGCTGGCTGTGGTTAGCCTCCTGCCGACCATCATGCCGCTCCTGTCTCTGCTGCCGCTGCTGCCCGTGGTGGCATCGTTGGAGCCACTTGCGATCGCGCCGATGGGACCCGTGGGAGACGCAGGCTGAAACTGGCTCGATCCTCCGGGTGCTTGTTGGAACGTCGTCATGGTCGATGTTTGGGGGAATCGATGGGATGGTGGGGAATCCGATGGGGAGTGGCTTGGCTTGACGCAGAGAGTGGGATGGCCAGGCAAAGAGGAGGGTGAGGTGAGCGAGGGTCAGGTGTGACCGGGCGCGTTTGTCCGTGAGCGGTTGCTGAACTTCCCCCCAGCCTCCTTGGTCGGTGCGGATTTCAGGTTGGTTCACGGACGTCCTCCAAGGGTCGATGGGTGGTGGGTGGAGGGCCCGCCGAGTCAAACCAGAGAAGGTGGGGATCGATGGGAGGGAGACGTGGAGGCGATGGTAGAGGAAGGGGAGTGGATGGCCGAAGAGATAAGGGGGGGGGGGGGGGGGGTGTGTGTGTGTAAGAGAGAGAGAGAGAGAGAG
>KZ819949.1:0-32726 GCA_003144235.1 Violaceomyces palustris | reverse complement strand
GGGGGGGGAGAAGGAGGGAGAGGGAGAAAATGAGGCCGACTCACCCGAAGCATGGATTCCACGTAGAGCTGCTTTGCATCGCGGCAAGGGAGGCCCCTGACCTTCGCCCATGCGTCCCATTTTGCCCTACCGAGCATGTCGAGCATGCCGGGCCTTTTTGACTGAACGTCACCTTCCGTGGCTTGCTTGTAGAGGCTATAGAGAGCGAGTTTCTCCTCGTACGAGGTCTGTATGGGACCAGACTTCGGTAAAGATTGAACGATGTCAACCGTCCTCACAAAGAGGGCGTCTATGACGTCGGCGCTGCTCATTTTTTCAGCAAGGTGGAGGTGTTGTGGTTTGTTGACCAGATATGTTTATCGAAGACAAATGGTGACTTCCCTTGGGTTCTGGGGTCTTTACCCTTGGTGTTTCCTTTTGGATATCTGCCGGGATGGAGAAACTCCCCTCTTTCCGATGTCGGGTCCTCTCCGACTTTGATTCCGGTCGATGAGATTAAGGCGGTCAGAGCCAGAGGAAGCAAGAAGAATGGATGGAGGAATGGGAGAAAAGAAAAGTTGAAAGAGATCCCCTTGGGGGGGGGAGGGGGGTAGAGGGGGAGGCAAAGGTCAGGAGGAGAGGAATGTGAGGATAGATGGACTGGTCTGGCGATTGTGGTATTTGCTTTTCATGGTCGCGGTGAAGGGATGGAAAAGGGGTCACTTGGTTAAGCTCAAGCTGCATCTTCGGGTCATCCAGAAAGAAAGAAAGAAAACGAGAAAAAGAGAAAAGAAAAGAAGAAAACCTTGCCCGCAGAAGCGACTCACTCAGACTTGTGAACTCGATTGCTGAGCTGTTGCTTTTGACCTTGGGTCGGAGTGGCAGAAATTGCAACAAAAGCAGCTATGGCAAGAGATGGGCAAGAAAGGAAGGTGATAGAGAGGGAAAGGGGATGGGAAAGCGAGGAGAGGGAATGGGGGAAGGGAAAGGGGACTGGGATGTGTGGTTGGAGAGGGAGAGGGAGAGGGAGTGTGTGTGTGCACAGTGCTTTACAGTATATGCGTGTGCGTGCGTGTGTGCGTACGTGCGAGGCAGAAGGGCGAGAGGAAGGTCAAGGCAAGAGGAAGCCACACTCGCGTGAATGGCACATGTGAGTAACAAGTTGAGAGAGAGGGCGAGGTAGAGGGAGGGAGAGACACAAGGTGAGCAGAGAGAGAGAGAGGGTCACGGCAAGGGTGTGCGAAAGGGAGCGATGCGGGAAGCGAGAATGGGTGGTGAGAAGAGTCTCAGAAAGCGTAACCAAGCACGGGCCAAGAAGTGAAGAAAGTAGAAAACATCATCGACATCATCATCTTCAAGCTGGGAGGTAAAAGGATGATCGTGAACCGAGAGTAGTTGGTGGCATTGCGATCCAGATTCGATCGTTTGCTCGTCAAACGTCGCCTTCTTCCCTCACCACCTCGAGAAACGTACTGTGGATCACAGAAGGAAGGGAGGTGCAGAAAAGTGGTGAGGAACCTCTTACTTGGACTTGGTCCAGCCGGCCTCTTTCTTTAACCGGGGCGGGGCGTCGACTCCACAGCTGTGGGTGAGTACTAATCAGAACCTACTGTGACTTTTAAATGTTGAGTCTTGTTTCGGTATTTGTCGAAGTCTGTTAAAACTTTGTATTCCATTTTCGCAGGATGCCATCATGATCTAAATAGCGACGTCTTCATGGGATCACAGTCATCATCCATCTCTGTTAACGTGACTCTGCCCTTGCTTCTACGCGACTCCGGCTTCCATCACAAATCCTGCCCGCCGTCATCCTCTCCTCCTCCTCTTCCGAAAGACCGCGCCGATCGCATTTCTCTCTTCACTGCCATCTTGCCCATCGATTTCTTCCTTTTTCTCTACTCTCCTCCGTGCTCGTGTTCCAAGTCTTTTCTCTTTTGGGCGATTCAATCATGCCGCCCCTGTGGAAGCGAACATCCAACTACCTCAAGTCTCGATCCACAACCTTGCTCGTCACCGGCGGCCTCGTTGGTGGCATCTACATTCTGTCCCAGTATGCCATCAACAAGCTAAAGCAGATGCAGGACAAGATGGTCCAAGATAGGAACTCGAAGGAAAAGTGAGTATCGACTCGTTCGTAAAGCAAGTCTTCCAGGCACCCCCCCCCCCCGACTCAATCCTCTTTGCCCGCCTCGTGACCCTCTTTTCCCTCGACTCTAGTCTACGCCGCCGATTCTCTCAAAATCAGGAGGACTGCACCTTTACTGTCCTGGCTCTCCTTCCGACCCTCGGTGACCAACTCTTTGAAAAGCTCGACGTTGAGGGCCTCACAAAAAGTCTCCAAGCGCAACCCAATCCTCAAACAAGACTTCCAGCAAAGGAGTCCCCGGACACCTTCTCCACCGGGGACGCTTCCATCAACCCAGAAACCACCTCCTCAGCTGTTCAAACATCTCAGCAGACACCGTTTCTCGTGGAGAGCGAAGGTGGGAGCAGCATCACCGGCAACTCAGGCTTCAACCCTTTAGCCAAGCCTTTTGTCCCCGGAGATGCCCTCCCCCGAGGGGAAGGCGAATCGACGACGACGGACACGGAAAACAGCGAGAGAGTATCCCCGCCTGTAACATCGACTCTGGGCCTGAATTCGGGTGTTGACAACCAGTCAAGCAGTGGTGAAAGCGTTGTGAGTCTCCGTCCGTGATTCTAGCTATCGAACGAAAATATCGTAGACCCAGCCTCTACTGTCTCGACGCTCATTGCCCGAGCTCTCCGTTGCTCGATGAGCAATCACCTTTCTTCCAGGCTCAAGTCCAACTTGATGCGAAAAAATCCGCCGAAACGTCTGCTCAAATCGTCGGAAAGAGCTCCGAGGACTTGATCGCAGAGAAGAAAGCAAAGCTGCAACTCTGGAACGAACTTAAAGTCGTCGGTAGGTGACAAGTGCACCCACATCGTCCATGCATAGCAAGCAAAACGGCTGAATCCCACAATTTTTCTTTCCTGCGCAGCCTTCGCTCGAACTTTCACTGCCCTGTATTGTATCGTCTTGCTGACGCTACAGACCCATATCCAACTCAACTTGATCGGGAGGTTTGCTTATCTGTCATCGGTCGAGTCACAGGCACGGGCTCAAGAAGCTCGTGCTGCCACTCATTGCATCCGTCTCCAAAGCCGAGATGCCTTGATGGTTGATGAGAATGATCCAGAGGAATCGGGCGACGACTGTGACCCCGACGCTAAGGGAGGCCTGGACCATGACACCGAACGATTCTACCTCACCTTTAGTTGGTGGTTCCTGCATCGGGGCTGGGAGCGACTCTCCGACAAGGTTCAAGAGGCGGTTGAGGATGTTTTTTCGGGGTGAGTCAAGAACAGTTCGCCCCACCCCACCCATCCCCGCCTGCCACAGCTTCGGCTAAATCTGACAATCCATCTACTTCCTTCAACCCTTCTTCAGGCTTCCCTTGAAAGCCCAGCTCTCTTGGGCGGATCTGCAGCGCTGCATTACTGACGTGCGCGAGCGTGTAGAATTCCAAGACAAGGGCTTCGCGTGCGATGGCGCTAAAGGGTTCAGATCTAGATCAAAGTGAGTGAAACCAAGGCCGTGGCTGTCTTCCCGTTGGCATGACGACCGACTCGAGCTTTCCTTTCCTCTAAGCTTTTTGGCATTGCTGTTCCCTGCAAGCCTTGAAGAAGAGCAAGAGACCCTTGTTCAGGCTGGTGCTCTCACCTCGGCTCAGGCTAAGGCGGTGACGATATCAGATGCCCAACTCCGAGCCCTTCTTGATGAGACCAAAGATACAATAGAGTCAGAAGACTTTTCAGATGTTCTTCGACTTTGCCTCGACAAGGTCTTCGATGTCTTTTCAAATACCATGACATCGACCTTTGGAATTGGTCCCATCGTCGACCATGGCAATCCTGCTGGGGATGCCCACGCCTTGGTGCCACGGTTTCAAGAACTCACAAGTGAAGGGCACGAAGGTCGAAAAGTTCGCCTGGCCTCTCTTTTCCCTGCTGTCGCTCGACAAAGTCAATTGGCCATCAACGGGGTGCCGAATCCATATATTGAGGTGAGGAGCGTGCAGCTTGTGAACTCGACTCATGTCTCGGACAGAACACTTGCGATTTCATTCAAAAGGTCGTCCCGATTTTTTCCCTTCCCCTCCCTTGACGGCACTAACCGTGATTACGATCCAACCCCCACACCCCCCCCTTTGCCCCCCTTCCCGCACCCAAAAAAAAAAACCCACAAAACCGAAAACGAAAACGAACACGAACACGAACACGAATCGAAAAAAGAGCTTAAGCGAAGTGAGAGAACTTCGGGCTCTTTCTGCCATCATATACTCAGCCTGGTAATGCGGGTAGAGCCGGAAGAGATGGAAGGATTATACGTGCTCTTCTTGGCTGTCTTCCCACATCGCCACTGTGAACGGCAAAGTCATAGGTCAGAGCCAAGATGTGAAGGAACGCTTCTTGCATCGTTGAGTCAATGTAATCAGTACCAATACCTGTACTTTTCTTAATATTACAAAGAATGACCTCATGCGCTTTTCGGAAGTCTATGAAGTCTCCATTGGTGTAGCCTGATCTTTTTCTTGGACTTGCTCCGATTTTCCTAAGAGCCTTGCTGAGCGCCTTGCGTCCATGAACAGAGAATCAGTCTCGTCAATGTCCTCAATGGTGATCTCGCTCCTGCCTGCCGTACGTGAGAGGATCGCAGCAGGGCTGAGGAGTTGGAGGGCGTATCTGTAAATACGGGGGGAAAGCATATCATGAATCAGTCGGGAGCTTCGTGTGCAACAGACTTGAAATCCCATTGAAATCGTGCTTTTTCTGGCCCTTACCTCAGTGAACTGGCCATGCCTTCATCAGAAAGCTTCTCAACCGCATCGTCGGTGATGGCAAGTCCTTCCACTTTTGTTCTCAAGCGGATCACCTCTTTGATCTCTTCTCTTTCGTATGGGAGAGTGCGCACAATCATACACCTGTCCAACAAGTCCAGTGGGATACCGTGCGGGGCGATTATGCCTGTTCCGCTGCCCGTTCCCTCATACTCGGTTCCGCGAATAGTGCACTGGCCTCGATTAGTTGCCAAAATGACATGAGGGCTAATCGTCGACTCCAAAGCTCGATTCAAATATGTGAAGCACTCCATGTCTAGCATGTGGACCTGTGGTGATTTTATAGGAAGAGAGATTAGTATATATTTAAGCCTTCTGCATACCATATCATCCATCCTCAGACCGAGGTCCATAGAAATCACGACTCATCGGAGAGAGGTGAGATCGCTGGGGGTTTGCTCGGTGCGCTTGATCGGACACAGAAACTCACCTCGTCGATGAAGAGAACACCAGGAACGAGTTCTGCGATCCCTTGCTCTATGTATTTGTTGACCACTCGGTTGATCTCCCCCCTGAGCTTGTCTGTCACCTCAGTCCTCCGCCCTTTGACGAGTTGGCCAACCACACTCATAATGTCCTGTCCTCCTTGAGGTTTAGCATTAGCCATATCCAAGTCGTGCAGCGTCACGTCTTGGACGACTTCCTTCCGCTTGTGCACCTCGCCTTTCGGCAAGGGAACATACTCTTCTGCTTCTAGATCGAACTCTGTGGCATAGGCGTCGGAGCGCCCAACTCTCTGATAGGGCCGGGATGGGAAATCATTTTCATTTTAGGACTTTTCCTCGAAAGGATAGCCGCTTCTTTTCACTTAAGGACTTACCTTCACCGCACCGGTGTTGGCCTCGATGTAGATGACATCACCAATGCTGATTCTCTCCTTCATGATACTCTCGTAAACACTGGGGTCCAGCTTAAGCTGTTTAGTGCCCTTGACGGTTTTGAGTGCGATCACGACGTGGGCAATTGTCTTGCCGTAGCCAGACAATGGATTTTCGGTTTCGGTTGGCGTTAGCTCGGTAACCTCCCCCTCGTATACCTCCTTCGTTTCCCTTACTCGTAAACCTGTCGAATACCAGGGTTTCGCAGTAGGTCAGCGCTGTGACTTTCGCAGTTGATCGAGCCCATCAAAAGGCGATGGAAAGAGCAGGATTGAGAACACTTACCGATCGCCCTTCGGAAGTTCTCCATTAGAACCTCGGTTTTCTTTACCTCGGAGCTGTACACCTCCGATCCAACCATGGGACAGAAAGGCACTTTATGACCCAACTCGTGCGAAACGCCCAGAGCCAAAGCGGTCTTGCCCGTACCCGGCCCGCCAGCAAGTAGCAAAGCTTTTCCAGCAAACTTGCGCATCCGAATTAGGTCAAGAACGAGCCCACAGGCCTGGAGAGAATTACGAAAAAAAAAAAGTTCAACGTCAGATACCATTCCGCCTTTCCCCCCTTCGCTCCCCTCTTCTGGCATTCGCAAGACTGATGAAACCCCAGGAGGACCGCGAATGAGGAAGGTAATCAAAAAGCGAGATACAGAGCATGGCGAAAGCGCTTTCACTTCCATTACTTTTCGGTCTGCAAAGCTTTGTACCACTTACTTCTCTGGCTGCGCGCTGACCAACGAAGCCTTGAGCCGAGGGGAGAGCTAAGCCATCATCGCCCAAACCAAGCCCTTTGATGTGGGAGTGCGTAGCGATTCGGGCATCCCTGGAGGAAGATGGCGCAGCAGAACTAGCGGCAACAGCCGAGACGGTCGTGCTATTTGTGGCCTTCATCACTTGTCGGGTGGAGAGGAAGATTCCCAGTTAAGGGGGAAGAGATGCGAAAGGAGGACGTGTGGGTAGCAGGAGTGAAGCGTTCAGTGATGATGTTTTGGGTAGGTGACAGTCGGAGGTATTGGCGCAACCCTGTCGAAGCGGGTCGTGATGGGGGAATTTGACAGTGCTAGGAGGTGGAAGTCTTGGTCGTCGTCGTCGTCTGCAACAGTAGTCTTGGGTGACCTAGTTTTTGGTTGTGAGTGTGATGGCTAGCGGGATGGCGAACGGTCTTCCTTCGTCTTGACCGCATGTGACTAACCGATGAAGACTTTATTCATTTCTAATTCGACTTATATGATTACGAATAATTTAATGATCAAGATCTACAAAGTCAGAGTCGTGAGTTTACTCCACTCTCCTCTTTGTTATTTTGCGGGCGCGGACACGCTAAAGTACGCGTTTGAATTATTTTTATTCGATATAAATGAGCAGCTAAAAAAAACATTTAAAAGTTAATGGTTCCAGCCAAACATCTATAATTGCTGAATTCCTTCTTTCATGTGTAAGTATTTAATTCGCTCTTCAGGATTGTATATAAAGAGAACTTTTCAAGTTCAAGTTTTATCGAATGGGCTTTCAAGCTGCGGCAGTCAGGTAGAGGTTAGTAGTAAAGGTCCGGCTCAGAGAGGGCGAGTTAGTTCACCAACACTCGTACGAATGATAATCGAACCTCTCACGTTCCTCAGCCAACTCGTGATCGCGACGATCAGCCCAAACCTACACAACTCAACCTCTCCCCATTCGCTCTTCCACATCCTACCTTTCTCCTCAAAGCTCCAGACGAGCTGTCCGCGATTTCGAAAGCCAGAAAGAGGAGAAAGATAATCGAGGCCCTAGAAGGCGCCACATCAGCCTTCCTCTCAAGTTCCATCCGGCTCTCAGGCCAGTGAAGGCATCTACTCAAGAGAGGACGTAGGGTAAAGAAGCTCTAACAGGCGAAAGATGTCTACACCCACTTTCAGCTCTGATCTTTTATCGCCAACTCAAGCTTCTCCCTCTAGGATAAAGTCTCAAGCTTCGGTTCTCGATTCCACTGAACTCCCTCCCTCGAAAAAGGTGAAACTGGAGCACAACGTAGCTGAGCAGCCGGCCAGTCCTGCCTCGGCGAAACCTGAAGTAGGCACAAAGAACGTGGAACCAGAGAACACCTCGCGCGATCCACACAGACCCAAAGGTCATAGTCCTGGCCCATCCCGAAGTCATATTCAATCAGCATCCCAGGATGGAGGTCAGGAGAAGTTCGACAGCTTGGTGGACGTGATGGGATCTGCCGGCGTTGACCTCCAGGCTGAAGAAGAAGCGATCCAGCAACGGGAACTTCTCGAAAATTCGGCCAGTACGGCAAATCAAGCTGAGGGAAGGTCTCAGGGCGACGAACTTTACCTGCAAGTCTATCCTCTCGCCTTCAAGGTGCATACAATTGCTCAAAAGCACGGACTTGGCGTTGATGCCGCTGTGCTCAATTACATATCTTTGGCGACTCGGACAAGATTCCGAAATTTGATTGAAGCCATGATCACATCCTCACGGCATCGCTCCTGGTCTTCTCACCATCATCCCGCTCCCACCTTCAGGAACGGCGGACCTATGTACGAAGAGGTGATTCGCTCGGACCCTCAGCGGCAACTTGCTGCTTTGGAGCGAGCCGAGAAGGGAGACGAAGTAATCCGACGCCGGGCGAGGGCAGAAAGAGACGAGAGCCTGTCTTCTCCCAGCTCGTCATTCCTCTTGGATGGATCGTCAGCGGATCAAGGTGTCGATGGTGGCTTCTCTACGCCAAGGGGCGGCATGGATGAAAAGAAAAAATTAAAGAGGATGGGACCCGGCGTCTTGGCTCGAAACCTGTCCGATGACGTTCGAAAGCGGCTGGCAGACAGCACCGCCATGAGGAACCTTGGCGGCAGCACGTCGAAATATTCTTGGCTCCAGACTGGTGCTACTTTCGGCGGCAGCTTCAGCAGCCCCTTGCAGAGCAAAGGAAAGTTCAAGACGAACGGCGGAGGATTGACGAGTGGCGATGGGGACACTACCCCGACGCCAAACCGAGTTGTCTCTCTTCCTAAACCGAAGTTTGCACCGCAGGCGCCTGCCCCAAAAGGTGGGGACTCGGACCTGGGATCTGTCGGACAAGGGCCTTTGACTCGGCCCGCAGAAGGACCTGAAGCAGGAGCGGGACAAACAACATCGACACCCGGTGCGTGGGGGGATGTTAGCGCGAGGCAAGCTGCGAAAGAGGAAGAGGACAAGAAGGCCAGGCTCCGAGTGACAATCAGAGACGCACTTTTCGCTCTTGAGTACGAAAGAAGTGCTGGGGTCGGACGCGGAAGTGGCGAAAGCATCCTGTACAAGAACCGAGTAAACCCATCCAATGTAAACTAATTAGCAGAGAATCGACCTTTTACTTCTCTTTTTTTCCACTATCCGCCCCGTTGTTCGCCTCCTCTTTCGTTTACGGTTTCCGTCACCTTGGTTCCCAAGCTCTGACGAAGATTGAGACGAGCTTCACCGTGATTGGCAAGGCAAAGGGTGGCCAAAGTCAACCGCTGAATGTTGCTGGGACTTGCCTGCGCAAAGTATGTTCATGATCCCTGGTGCAAGCATGGTGTCTGCCACGCCGGATACGTGATTCTGTTTGTCTGTAGGCCTGGATGGTGTTCAGTGTTGGGCTGGCGGGCCGGCCCACACAAAGACCCGCGGGTCGACCCATGCGCGGGTCGTTTTGGGTCAAAAAAATGAAAAAATTTCTTGACCCGACCCAACCTGACCCGCACCCTTGCGGGTCAAATTTTTTTAGTGCAACCCGCAGGTCATTGCGGGTCACCACTAGTCAAATTTTTAAATTTATAAAAGTAAATACAGAATCTATTTCTTTTCTATATCCATCCTTACTAATCAAATCTGTGACAATTTTTCTAATTATTATTCTTTTTTAAAAACATAAATGTTTTCCTTTATTTTTTATAGGTTCTTGCTATTGATTACCTAAGTTTTTGGTCTTCAACATTTTTATTTCAAGATTTTTGAATTGAATATAAATTTTGAAGAATTTTGATTATGTATATAAATGTATTTTGTAATCAGTGAATACAATTTGTGAAATGCATTAGAAAAAAAATTAGGTAAGCAGGTCAGCGCGGGACCCGCGGGTTTTGATGGGTCAAGATCCAAAAACCTATGCCGGGTCAGGTTCATTTGTGGGTCAACCTGCATGGGTCAGCTGCTGACTCTGACCCGACCCGCGGGTCACGGGTCGACCCGCGCCCAACACTGATGGTGTTTCATGTTTTTTTTTTTGGTTTTTTTTTTTCTTCATTTTTTGGTTTTGTTTACTCACCCTTATTTTTTCTCTTTGCGTGCTTGGTCCAAAGAAGGATGAGCACGGACCTTCACCGCTCATCTGTCAATGCGCTTTCGCTTTTGACACTTGGCACTTATAACTTTCGCTCGCTTCCTCCATCCTCTTCCCTCTACCTCCCTCCCATCCCTGCCCTACCCCATCTTTCATCTACATCGTCCGCTTTGCACTTGAATTTGATCACCTTGCTCGAAATACTCTTAACTGGAAGCAGCAACGAGTCGAAAATCTTATGGGTCGATCGCAATATTTTAACCCTCTAGATCATACAAAAAAGCTTCTTGGATCGCAAGTGAATGTGAACGGGTGAGTGGTAGCTTGTCCTGTTCGGAAGAAGCTGGAATCGAATGCCTTCTCAACGTGTCTCTTTACACCATCCTTGTTCTTCCAAATCTCTCCTCACCACCGCTTTCCTATCCACACGATGTGTAAAATTTTGAATGATGGAACAACCTGAAAAAAAAAATTATGTCCTAAATACTAATATCTGTTTTCATGGAATGATATCTGGAGAAAAGGACAAGGCTCGCAGGCGATGGTCAATAGGCTCAAAAGCACCCTGCAGAAGGCTTCTTACTTTCTTCAGGAGCAAGATGGCTACCCTTTCATCGGCTCCCTTGTCCTCATCTTTGAGCTTTTCTTCAACTCCGCTATAGTAAAATACGTGAAATGTGAGCATCACTTCAATCAAGCTTCCACACGGTTTGAAGATTGCTCAATGTGAATTTTGCCGATGTATGAATGGGTGTGGGGTCGCGAAACACTCAGATACAGAAATAGATTTCAAGACGTATCTCGGTCAGGCTCAGATTTTTCTCGATGGTCAGCGCAACTACGATCTTTTGGAACCCGAAGGCGGAACCGGCCCCTGTGTGTGAGTCTCCGAGGGGCGTGCTCTCATGGAACGAATCGACGTTGACTCCCTGCAAGCGGAATCCCTAACCTTGGCAGATACCCCGCGGGCCACCTTTACTTCTTCTCCGCTGTCCATTGGCTCACTTCCGGAGGGAAAGACATTCTCTCAGGGCAAATCCTTTTCGGGATCATCTACCTGCTGACTCTTGTGTTGGTGTTCGATTTGTATCGACAGGCCAAGGTGGGTCATTTCCTTCAATGGTTTCTTCTGTCTTCGTATCAGAATCTAAGACCTTCTATTTTCTACGACAGGCGCCACCTTACCTCCTGATTCCTCTGAGTATGTCAAAGCGGCTTCATTCGATCTACGTTTTAAGGCTCTTCAACGACCCTGTCGCCATGCTATGCTTGTACGCAAGCCTGTGTCTGGTTTGCCGAAGACGTTGGGTGGGGGCATCTTTTCTATTCAGGTGAGCAACAAGCCCAATCCTCTCGAGGCTGATTTCCCTGGGAAACTGTGTACATTTCCTCTGCTCATCCTTACAGCTCTTCCCCGACAATTCGTGTATCCCGATCATAGCCTCGCCTTGAGTATCAAGATGAACATTCTTCTATTCCTGCCTGCGATGGGCATAATGATGTTCCGTGATATCGGCTTTCGAGCTTCTATCGCTCGAGGTCTCTTCGTGATCCTGATGACACAGGCAAGTAATAGACTCGGATCTTTGGCAAATGTCCCTGCTGAATGCCTGTCACTGACTGATGCTCTGATCTCAAATCTTCGCCTCATCGCAAATTTTTCGAGAACAGGTGCTGGTTTCAATCCCCTTCGTTCTCGAGAGCCCAGATGCATACCTTTCTCATTCTTTCGATCTTTCTCGACAATTTCTGTACAAGTGGACTGTCAATTTCCGCTTCGTCTCCGAGGAAGTTTTCCTTTCGCCCTCTTTCTCAAAGATTTTGCTTTCGATTCATTTTACTCTCCTCATGAGTTTCGCAACATTCAGGTGGTCAGGACTGGGAACTCATGGGCTAGCTTGGATTCGCACCAGCTGGGACGGTGATCGGAACACCCCATCCTCGAAAGGTGAGATTGACTCCAGTGTACAACTTGACTCCCTGGCTGACGGAAGTCTTGATCCTAACCTTCTCAAATCTCGCAACAAACACAGAAATGATCATTGCTCTGTCGACATGCAACTTGATCGGGGTATTGTGCTCCCGCAGCCTTCACTATCAATTTTATAGCTGGTACTTTCATCAAGTTCCTCTGCTGACCTGGCATTCTCGGCTGCCAACTATCTTGAAGTGAGTTGATGATTACAATAAGGAGTCGTCAACCCGCTGTCTCTGCTGACTGACTCTTTTTCCCCTTGTACTCAAAATTTATCAGGGTTTCCCTACCCCTGGCGATCGAAGCCAGCTGGAACACTTTTCCATCAACAGTCCTATCTTCGACAATCTTAGCAATGGCGCACCTCATCCTGCTACTCGGCTTATGGTTTTCCAAGAGTAGCTCACAGGACTTCCCGAAGGAAACCTCTCAAACTTCCGATCTCCAGGAGAAAGTCTGTTAGTGCATACTTTCCAGAAAAAATCTGGTTCAGGCATAGCTTTGCCGCTAATTATTTTTTTTTTCACTCCATTGGCGGCAATCAGCTGCAAATCAGGACTCCACGGCGGAAGGATTGGTCCAAGATCAAGGGCTCGAGTCGCGGCGTCGCAAAGAGGCTGCCTTTGACCGGAATGAAGCCTCTGATGGGAAAAGAACAATATCTTCAGCTTACAAGCGTCGCATTCAGATACGACGCAGATTGTTTTTATTTGTTGGAAAAGCAATGCCTCTGATCTCGTGAGCTGGTCGTTCATCGCTTCTCCAAATCGGCTAAGCTTTTGGAAATCGTCCGATTTTGGGTATTGCTAGCTGACATTTGCTCCGCGATTATTGTTTTTTTTTCGGTTTTTACGGGGGTTTTTTTTGCATCAGGCTACTTGCGGTTATTGTGGCTTTGGCAATTTTGGTCATGCTGCCATGGCCGAAGCCACCCTTCACCAGGGGCGTCTATGTGGATGAAAATGCTCTGCAACCCGGTCAGGCAAAAGTGTATTGGGATTATTTCGACGTAACCTACGCGGATATGATATCGGAGAAAGTAGAAAGGTTAGGCAGGCATGGTGATTCCAGAACGTGAGTTGATCTATGCGTATCTGGCAATCTGCCGAGGCAAGATAAGTCTCGCCTTTACATCAACTTACCTAGACATCTGTCTGCTGTGGCTCTACCAGGCGTGCAGCATTTGTTCAATCTGAGCTCTCTTCCTACGGTCTAGCCGCTCATATGCAGAATTACAACTTCAGTCTTCCGTGCCGAACGGGAGAGATCGCTTGCGTTGCGGAATCCATAATTGGCTACAATGCATATGCTCGGTCGATCTCTCCTCGGGTTGACGGGAGAGAAGCCATAGTGCTTTCTGCAAGTTGGAAGAGTCGCTACGAAGGATCTGAGCCTAAGCACACGGACATGCCTGCTGAAATGGGAAGGGGTGGGAAAAGGACGAATGTCCGCGGCGTCGCTAGCCTCTTGGCGCTTGCAAGATATCTGAGCAAACAGGCGTTTTGGAGCAAAGACCTCATTTTCGTCGTTTCGGACGGTTATCTCGAAGGTATGCAAGCTTGGACATCGTCGTATTTTGGGCAAGATCAACCGAATCTTACCTCGGAGCCGATACAAGACTCGGGCTCTCAGATCTGGAATGCGCTCGCTATCGACTATCCTACCGACTCCTTCTCGTCCCTATCCATCTTTTATGAGGGTCCCAATGGTCATCTCCCTAATCTTGACGTCTACAATACTTTGCAACGAGTTGTGGAGAGGGTTGGAGGGATACCCTTTGGGCCTCACAGTCATCACGAGCGGCACGACGGAAGCTACATTCAGAAGGTGCTCGATCCAGTAGGGAGCTTTTTCAGCCTACCATGGTTGAATCATGGAAGTCTCCAGGTGTACGAGTCAGGGATCCGATCAGCCGCTGCACAGATGTCTGTTCAATCTGCCAACCGACCAAGCGGTGTTCATGGTCTTTTTCATCGGTAAGTGAATACAGACAGGCTCGTTGCATGGGAACGCATTGGTTTACTGACACTCTTGATCGGATGAAACCGTTAGCTTTCATGTGGACGCCATCACTCTCTACGCCGTTCCCGCCCGAGGTCCTTATGGATTCTATCACATGGGAAGGTACGTCCATTTCTTAAGAAACCTAGAAATATGATATTTGCTTTTCCACCATCGAAAATCACAGATGACCTTCTGACAAGCTGACCCTTCTTCCCTTCCTTGCAGGATCGTTGAGTCCTACACCAGATCGATGTCGAATCTGCTGGAAAGGTTACATCATTCCCAATTTTTTTACCTACTCGTTAATCCAAGACGCTTTGCCCCCCTTGGCATGGTGATCCTTGTCCCCTTGATGATTTCGATTGCGCTTACTTTCATCGGTCTCTTGGAGTGGCACACAGAGGCTCGCCGGTGTGCGGAAGACAAAGCTATCGTAAAAATGCAAGCTATGCGAAATATTGGCCTTTCGTCGGATCCTCAATCTGGAAATTCCACTGTTGGAGCAAGAACCAAATTCATGTCGTCCAATCAGGATTTCCTCAAAGATCTCATGCTGTATCAGGCTGGCAACCAGGCAGCATCGCGCCCTGTGCTGCCAGCCATCGGTTGCATCGTCACATGCCAGTTCGTAGGACTGGTGATGATGGCCTGGCTTACGCGTCTTGAGTTTCACTCGCTCTTAGAAGGAAGCACAGTGAGTGGATTTTTGCATGCTTACATCGCATACCTGCAAAGAGCAAGATTTTCTGACACCAGTTCGAAAGTTCTGGAGACTGGTTGCGTCTTTTTCGCTTGTCACGATGCTTTCACCGCTTATGATTGCGGCCGCTGCGTCGCAATGGTCCGGACCAAAAATTGAGGGAATCCGTCCAAGAAACAATTTGGCTCCCCTCATCCATGCTTTTGCGCTCCTCCAGGCGGGTATGATGATCGCGGTGCTCAGTCTCCTGAACTTCTCATGCGCGATCGCTATGGGCTTGACACTCGGTCCAGCAGTTGCCATGGGAAGCTACAGGAAAATCAGCGGACGAACGGATCTCCACTTCTTCATGATGCTCCTGCGATTTATCCTTCTCCTGTCCTTCTCGCCACCGGGAATGTTGCTCATAGCACGCCAAGCATTTGGTCTGCCGTTCAGCGTCTTTTTGCAACCATTGCTGGACTGGCACATCTTCAGAGGTGCAGCCCTACCTGTCGGGCTCTTGGGTTACTATCCGCTCATCCTTCAAGCTCTTGTTACGGTTTCATCCTCATTGTTGTCTTCGTAAACCTGGATAGAACCCGAGTAACTCGTGACACCTAATACTTTTTTGGGTTTGTCTTTGTTCGGCCTCTATCTTTACCTTTATTTGGGAGGGGTTCTGTCACAGATAGTGTGATCGAGGGGACGACTTGTGCAAGGCAAAAGTATGGATAGGTCAGGCTTGGGTGGATCGGGACAAGATCGGGATGAGATCAGGATCACCACCACGATGGAGATGATGGGAAATCCTTGTTATTTCTAGATTTGGACGATTGTGGATCACCCTCTATTTATGTCTTCTACATGTCTGTGTGTGCAGTAGGCATTCTAACTGCCATTGTCAAGGAAGAAGGGGTAGAGGGATTCCTTGATTCACTCTTGGCAATTTTATTGTTGTTTCTGTCATAATTCACTGTCAAGTGCCTGAGTCCTGATGACTGATAGGGCAGAAGATCTCCTTTCCCTGTCCCAGTCATCTTCTGCCACTTATAGGCTGCCATTTATTCATGGAATATTTTTTCAGGGTTGCTTTCTGTAATTAAGGTTTCTGACTTCCCTGCCTTGCTTGCCTGGTGCTCACTGACCAGGCTTTGTTAGATACTTATCTACCTTCCTCATCCTTTCCTCTGCTGAGTCACCTACCTGAGTCAGCACTGTTGCTCTCCCTGTGATCTTTTACCTGACTAGTGATCAGAACTGTATAGTTCTTCTGTTCTCCTCACCTGACGTACTGTCCCCTGATCTAGGATGACTTATGACCTGAGGTCAGATAGTTTTAAAGTTTATAAACCCTTCTCTTTCCTCTTTCGCTCCATCATCTGCTCCACGCCTATCCACTCATTTCTGTACCCAAGTAGCACTTTCTGGTATCCAAGAGATTAAGCAAGTGAATTGCCCAGAGAACACAGGACCAGGAATAAATAAGAAATCCAACTCTTACCAGAGGTAAAGAGCATGGTCCTCCGGTAGTCTGAGGGTAAGTTTGGTTGTGAGAGGTAGGGATAGATTGCTTGCAATAATGAGATATTGTGGGCCTTGAGGTTGCTGCTGGGGCATTGCTGGACCCAAAAGCAATATCCATCAATTGATCAGTTGGGTCTGAAGACAAGGCCAGAAAAGAATAAATTGAACCATCCTGGGTGCTGGTTGCGATGGCCATGCTATACTTAGCAGATTGGGTGGATAGGGCTCCCTTCCTCCCCATTTCGCGAACACTTTGGTGAAATCCTAAGGTAGATCTTTCTGCACTGATCAGGGGGCAAGAACGTGTCCCATCCTTTTTGAAAAGGATGTAGTTGAGGTAAGCCTTGAGTAGAGGACCAATGCTCTCTCTATAGCCCTCACAAAAAGTAATTTCTGCTGTTTTGTAAGCATGGTAGCAAGTAAGGATAAGAGAGAAAGAATTACAAAGCATAGAGAGAGAGGGAGAGAGAGAGGTTTATGACAGAAAGTTGTAGGTGCTGAGTTAATTTGGCTCCATGCACCCAGCAAATAGTAATCCTTGTTGAGGCAGAAGGAGAATGTTATGATGGTTGTGCTGATGAGGAAAGAAGGAGAATGTAAGGATTTGGCATTCCTCCTGTTCCCTCCCTCTCTTGGGTCACATGACATGATCACCTCTCCCTGTAAACTTCTCCCTGTCACGTGATCAGACTTGCAAAGTTTCACCTTCTTTGTCACCTGATCTATGATAACATCTAACTTGGCCTCTAGATTAGATATCAGAGATCATTTGGTTCACATGGTTCATAAACCCTTCTCTTTGTTCTTTCTTTCCATCTTCTGTTCCAAATCTATCCACTCACTCCTGTATCCAAATCACTATTTCTGGAATCTAAGAGCACTGACCGGCAATTTGCCCATAGGACACAGGACCAGGATAGAAGCAAGAAATCTAGCTCTTACAGTATCTGACCTCTGGATCTCAGAGGTCAGATTAGAAGCCATCCTTTGTCAGGAGATAGCACAGACTGTATCGAAATTGACTTGTGGACACCTTTACCAGCAGCCATCATTTCATACCCTGCTATCACCATTGCCAAACATTGCCTCTTGCAAATATTCAATTCATGTAAAAATTCACTTCCAAGGTCAACTCTATATCTCTAGGGTCTACTTACTCCCTCCAGGGGGATTATGATTTTCATTTTGGCTGACTTAGGGGGCTGTTCAGAAAGCCAGAATGATCCCCTTGCTGGCAACAAACAAGCATCACAGTGGTCAATAACTTAGGCCGCTCCAATTAATCCTGTATCTTCTCCCAGGCTCCTCCAGCAAAGACAGAAGAGGGACCCACCAGTATTATCTCAGGGAGGTTTTGTTGAGCTTATTGACATTGGAGGAGGCTAGGGGGAAAGACTATGCAACTTGGAAAAGCCCTTTTCTCACTATCATGACTGTGCTGAAAGATAATTTCTGCAAGCCGATATGGCTCCAAAGGTTGATGAAATGGTGATTGAGGGTGCTGAACAAGGGTGGGGTGATTGCTTATTGAAGATCAACAGGCTTGCTGGATTTTGTTTTGGCAAGCTCTGTTCATCAGGTGAGTAAACAGATGAATTGAGCAAATTTGATCATATGACAGGAAAAAGAGTTCACAGAGAGAGGAAAAGAGCTGAATCAGCTATATGTCGAAGCAGAGGGCAGGATATGGAAGAAAGAGAAGTTTATAACAATGCCTAATGGATGAGCACCAGGCAAGAAAGGGAAGAAAGCCAGAAACCTAACAGAAAAAGCATTTTCTTTATCATTATTGGCTCAGTCTGTAAATATATGTTACAAACCTCTTTTAGCTAAAGCCAGACTGCATAATAGGACCAGCCCTTTTGTAGTAGTTTGACCTGGAGCCATAATACAAAAGACCAAGATTAGAAACATACCTTAAAACAATATGGCCCTCAGTTCTGATTGTCATGTTCTTTTCATTTTGCTTGGTATGTACAAGAGAGATGTGCCATGTGAGAATACTTGAAAAGTAGGCTATGATCAGCCACATCATTAGTATCTGACAGCCACTTCCAAGGCCTTTTCAAAAGCCTGAAAAGATGAAACCAAATTTGTTAAGATTGAGGAAGTTGGATCTTTTGCTTCTCTACTCATCCTTTGTCATCTACACAATACAATGATTGATTTCTTTTATTTCAAGAATTGCAACTTGGATACTGTGGTCACTGGATGAACGTCTCGAAGAGTGGGATTACACAAAATTTGATGACTGAATACAAATTAGTCTTGAAGTTCAGAAGCTCTGCTACTCACCGACTCCCAAATTTGAGTAAGAAGGGTAAGAAGCCATCTCAATCCTTCAGTCCAGAACTTAGCCAACATTGTGCAAAGAGCGATTCCAGCTCTCAATGACATCTTCCTGCTCTCTCTCTGGGGTTCTGTCATGAGTAGCACTGTCATTGCACCAAAGAAACAGTTAGTCTCCATGAACCGCCTGCACTGATGGGACTTTGTAATACTACAATGATGTTTTTGACTAATCTTTTTGCTATTTTTTTTAAAAAAAATTCAAGCTGTATGTAGCTCACAATTTAAATAGCTACTTTCTTGACATTGGATCAAGCCAGCTGCATCATTTAGCACATTTGACTCGAGGGAGCCCAATATTCATTTAAGATCTTGTCATCCCTCATGACAAGGAAAGGACTGCTGCAGCCATTGATGGCAAAACAGCCATCACCGATTGGAGGGTTCATAGGGTTCATACCACTTATTATAAACGCGCCAAACCCCTGGCGCTTGGTGGACCCAGACAATTGAGGGATGAGGTGACAGCCTGATCGCTTGCAATGTAGACCTGATCAACCACCGCATTGGGGGTACCCACCCACATAAAAAGCCTTTCCTCTACACTCTCTCTGGTGATGAGGTCTTTCTTGATTGTATTAATCAGCTTCCTGGAATGAGTTCTGAGAATGATAGTTGATTCATACTAAGCTTAGTACTGAAAACTCGCTGTGCCCAATAGCTTCAACCAACCACTTGTCCTACTTGCATAATACAAAGCAAAGTTATTGCTTTATAGTTCAAAGCGAGTTCTCTGGCAGTAAACATTTCTTGATACCATTTTTTTAATTATGGTCATAACGCCTTCCTTTTAACGTCAGAAAGTTGAATATACTTCATTCATGATCATGATGAGGCCACTCAGACCTTCATCGCATAGGAAAGGTCAGATAGTTTGGGGAGGTAATTTAAATATATGAACCTGTTTTACAGATTCAAAAGAAGAATAGTGACCGTTGGGCAAAGCTTGGATGTCTTTCTTGTGCCCGAGTATGCTGGCATGAACCACCAAACTAGTCTTACAGACCTGGCCTCTCCCTTATCAGTCGTTCTAGTCAATATTAATCCCAGCATGGCACTGGAATCTCTGTTCATCACCTTTGACCCATTTCAACCTTATCTTCTACCCCATCCAGTGTATGGATTATTCTACATGACATAATTCTTCTAACTAATTTGATTGGCTTGTAGTCCTCTAGCATTTCTGGCTGTAAGGGTTCAATTTCTTATCTCAATCCTGGTCCTGTGTCCTATGGGCAAATTGCCGGTCAGTGCTCTTAGATTCCAGAAATAGTGATTTGGATACAGGAGTGAGTGGATAGATTTGGAACAGAAGATGGAAAGAAAGAACAAAGAGAAGGGGCTTGATATGGCCCAATATGAGTGTTGAGTGTGGTGATTGAAGGTGTTCAGGAAGAGACATGTTGAAGGAAGTTCAACTGGCATGCCAGCAAACGGTCATGCATCAAGACATATATTGGCAAGGTCTGTACTGTCTGGTTTTAAACCTGGACACTTCCCTGACCTTCCACCACCATCCTCATCCCCTCCCTCTACCTCTCACTTTTTTGCATTACAAACCTAGCCTAATGAATTATGTCACATCATCATTGAGCAGCAAACAAGGATTGTGAGCATACGATGCCAAGGCTGGTCTTGCGGGAGGATCTCTGCTGAGCTCAGCATCCTAAAGAGCACAGTTTTTTCCGCCTATCAAACCTGGGGTATAATAGGTACGATGGAGAGAGTTCAGCTACTGAGAGACCGAGGAGAGAGGACCCCAGGGAGAGGTGGCAGATCCTTCGAGCCATGAGGTGTCATCCACTTGAGATTTGGGATTGGATCTGCAGCTACATTCCTGGGGTAACAAGATATCACCTTCTGAAGGTAGCTTGAGAAGAGAGCATATATCATTGGGTAGCAGCAAAGGCCCTGGTTCTGACTAGTAGCATCAGGAGGAGGCAGTAAAGCTAGGCCATTGAGAATGGGTATGGTAAGGACTGGAGCCAGGTTCTCTTCAGTGATGAATCCAGCCTTGAGGTTGGAGGAACTGCTCAAAGAATTAGGGTAAGCAGACAGCCAGGGGAGCACTATCAACGTCACTTCATCACCCATAGGTTCCGCAGTAGATGAACAATGTTGATGGTAAGGGCAAGCATTGCTAGGATCTTCAAAATCCTCTTTTGGGTGCTCCTGGCTCCAAGAAGGATGGAAGGTGGTCACCAGGTGAGAGCAGAGGGCCTCAACGGCCAGTAATATGCTGATCAGATCATCAGAGGTCCTCTAGCCAATGCTCTACGCTCTTTGGCTCACCATCATGGTGGAGAGGCCTTCCTCTCTGTTGAAGACCATTTGCCAGCCCACAATGCTGCTGTGGCCAATCAAAGAAGGGATGAGAATGGTATCCAGAGGCTTGATCATCCACCCTCTTCCCCTGACCTGAATCCTGTTGAGAACATGTGAGGGATCCTCAAAAACTGCATCTATACCCACAGGCCACTCCCACAATCCCCCACATGCTCTTCAAGCTGGCATCAAGGCTCTGGATTTGATTGCTATGAGATCGGTCAATAGGGCAGTGGACTTGATGCCTGAGAAGGTAATGTCGGTGCTTGCTAGCAGAGGCGGGAAAACCTGCTTTTGATCTGTTCTTTCTGCCTTTCTGGTAGAGCAGGTCAATAAGCATACATTCCACTGTCTACTTTGTGTGGTCATGGTGAAAAGTGTCTGGGTTTTTGTTCTTTCAAAACCAACTGTCTTCTGACCTTAACTCTAGATATCAGAGGTCATTTGGTTCACATGATTCATAAACCCTTAGATCTCTTCTCTGGTGGTAGTGCTACATGTGGGGGACAGCCATATGGCGACAAAGAGGTTTTTCCCTAGTACTTGAGGCTCTTTCCCTTGATCGCCGCCAAAGTTGAGACCCGTCGCGGCATGGATTCGACACAGCCATTGATGATTTCAATCTCGATCTCGTCCCAGACCTTCCTCGCCACCATGAATAACTTGTCTACACTTGTAGGAATGGGCAGGACTCTGTAAATCCTTGTTTTCAGAACCATCCAGACGTTCTCTATCGGGTTTAGGTCCGGAGACACAGAGGGATGATCCAGGCACTGTATCCCGACCTCTTCCCTTGCCTGCCTGGCAACCATGGCATTGTGGCATGGCACATTGTCCTCTACAACCTGATATCCATCCAAGAATGTTGTTAACTCATCCCAGGCCGCCTTGAGAGGACCTCTTACTATGAGATCTGCGTACCTTTGAGCTTTGAGGCCTTCCGCCCTAATCCTAGTACTCCTTTCCACCCTGCTAGGCGCAAGAGGGATGCGAAACAGAGGTGTCTTGAAGTCATACGACATGCCGGCCCACACCATGAGGCTCTGACGGCCGCTTCTGAAGGTCGATGTCATGTTCCTAGGGATGTAGGCCTCTCCTGATTGCCTACTCACTCTTACCTGCCTGTCTGTACCACTAACTTCCAAACTAGACTCATCTGTAAAGAGAACCATGTTCCAATCCCTTCCCTTGTTTGCCTTGGCCCATTGATAACGTCTCTGTGTGTAAGTTGCTGTAAGAACAGGCTTCCTGACCGCAAGACAGCGCCTGATTCCAGCCTCCTTGGCTACCTTCCGCAGGCGGTACCTTGTCACTCCTTCTAAGCGGCCCAAGATCCTGATTCCAGCTATCAAAGGGGTGCTGGAAGATCGTCCCGAGGATGTACCTGTTGTTCCTCTCACTAGCTTGGGTGGGCCGGCCTGGAGAGAAGGTCTGGTAGCAGTGCCCTTGGCTGTTGAAGTTTGACAAGGTGTTTGCCACAGTTTGCTTGTTTGTACTGACCTGGGCCGCAATTTGGCTGCATGAGAGGCTGCCTAGGTGTGCCAGGCTCATAATGCAACCTCTCTTAGAGGGTGTAAGCTCTCCCTGATGAGGCATGGCAAGTTTGAAGGTGTTTTATTAAGTAAGTTGTGTAGGTACAGGCAAAGGAAGATCGGATGTGGTGGTAGTACAGAGGGAGGATCACGACGGGAAGATCACGCGTCAAGACATATATCGGCAAGGTCTATACATCAGTTGAGGGGGAAGATGAAACCATGCAAATCTGATCACCTGACCTTGCAGGTAAAAGCTTACAGGGAGAGGAGGAGGAGGTGACTGAATGATGTGACCCAGAGATGCCATGCGTGTGTAAGAGGGGAAAACTAGGGTCTTACATTGTAAGAGTTGGATCTCTTACTTCTATCCTGGTCCTGTGTCCTCTGGGCAACTCACTGGCTTAATCTCTTAGATTCCAGAAAGTGCTAATTGGGTACAGGAGTGGATGGATAGATGTAGAACAGAAGATGGAGGGAAGGAGGGAAGAGAAAGGTTTATGTACCACATGAGCTGCCTGATCTCTGAGATCCAGAGATCAAGTGAGAAGTCATCCTAAGTCAGGAGACAGTACATCAGGTGAGGAGAACAGGAGAACTATACAGTTCTGATCACTAGTCAGGTAAAAGTTCATAGGGAGGGGAACAGTGCTGACTCAGCAGAGAGAAGAGTAGGAGGAGAGCCAAATCCTTACATACATCCATATGAAATGCCACATGGGTTTAAGAGAGTAAAATCAGGGTCTCATAACTACCAATAAACTAACTCCAAGGATGAGAGCCAAATCCTTATTACTTCTGATCTGACCTTAAATATATCTGAGGTCAGATAGCTCTCATGATGTGTTAAACCTTCTCTTCTCTCTTTCTATCTATCTTCTGAACCATATCTATCCACTCTCTCTCGTATTCAAGTAGGATGTTGATGGGGTCCAACAGATGTTGCTTATGAATTCCCAAGAAGACATAGGACCAGGTTGGAAGTTAGAGATTAAACAATTACAAAAACCATATAGAATTCTGTAAGGATTTGGCTTCCTCCTTGCCTCACGTGGGTGTAAGGCTGTAAGGTTTCTGGCTTTCCTGCCTCGTTTGCCTGGTGCTCACTGACCAGGTGTTTTGTCAGATACTTGTCTCCCTTCCTCATCCTGACCTCTGCTTAGTCATCTAGCTGAATCAGCACTGTTGCTCTCCCTGTAAACTTTTACCTGACTAGTGTTTAGAACTCTATAGTTCTTCTGTTCTCCTCACCTGGTGGACTGTCTCCTGATCTAGTATGACTTCTGATCTGACCTCTGGATCTCAGAGGTCATGTAGTCCACATGGTATATAAAAACCCTTCCCTCTCTCTTTCCCTCCATCATCTGCTCCACATCTATCCACTCATTCCTGTACCCAAGCAGTACTTTCTGGAATCTAAGAGATTAAGCAAGTGGATTGCCCAGAGGATACAGGACCAGGATAGATGTAAGAGATCCAACTCTTACACTTACCCAGCTCAAAATTCCAACAAACATGACACTCTGCTATAGAGCCTATAGTTTATCCAACAACCAACCACTTGTCACAGTTCTGGAAGAAGCGGGTTGGTTCCAATGATCCCAGGGCGATCGGGTAAGAGTTAGTCATTTCTCAAGCGATGTGTCAAAGCTGTTATACCATTCAACCTGACACACGCAGGACGCTACACGTAACTCGTGTTTGCGCACCCCTATTGGATATCCATCACCGGTGAGCCCAAATGAGGAGGTGTATCAGCTCCGCTTCCTCGGACAAGCTCCCTAGGACAACCCCCACCTCCCCATGGACTCGGGCACAGCCTTTGAAGACCCACTACCTTTGTCCCTCTCCAAGGGGGACCCCTGTCGATTGTATTACATAGCTTCATAGTGCGAGCTCAGGAATACCAGTCGATCCTCACCCGGCCTAGTCCTGGAACACCTGCTATCACCTATCATTCCAACCAACCACCAATCCTACCAACCCAGTACTCTCACGAGCTAGCCAGCTTCCGCGAGGTATCCAGACCCTGACCGTTACACCACTCACTCTCTCCTGTTTATTGTCCTGTTTGACGGGAAGCTTCTGTCCAAGTCATCTTACCACATGACTTTTGCCAGAAAAAGATTCCACAGCTTGTGCTGTCATCGGCGGCAAGAGCTGCCTGGAATACTTCGAGACTGCAGGTCACTCCCAAGCTTTTCGAATCACTTTTGTGGCGGAGCCCTTTCAGAGCCTGCTTTCTTTTTTTGGAGCATGACTTCCGCGAGCTTCAAGATCGAGGGTCCCCCCCCCCCCCCCCAAAAATCCTTTGACAGTATGAGGCACAAGAAAGATGATGGTTGGTCCGGATTGGGCCTTGGGCCTTGCCACCTCATCTACTTTATACGATATGCCTAGCTGCTTTTGACTACGAAATCCTCGCAACGTGGTCCTCTGGTTCCTTGCCTTGCTCTTGCTCTTTGAGAAAGGGACAGAGGCACTCAACCAGCTACCAGATTAGATTCGGCTTGCACACCTTGACCAGCCTGTGCGAGGCTAACTTCAACACGGTAACGGCACAGCAAAATGCAACCTCGCCTCGCCCATGTGCGATCCAGACAAAAGACGAAAAGCTGGCGATTCAAAATCCAAGGCTTGTTCCACTCTGTCTATCCTATCCAAGTACATGTCGAACATCGCACAGTTGCAAAGTGCTATCAGACAGCTGATTGACGAGAGCCGGCAAGTTTATCCAAGATCTGGCAAGATTAGGCAGGGGCAGAAGGGGAGGCGGGAAGGTGAAATAGCCAGTCAGTTGATCAAGTTCCGTATTGTAGTCACGACGCGAAGGAGAGCTTGGTAAGATCAACTGACTCCACTGATGACCGGGAGGGACAGCACATTGCCTATGAAGGGTAACTGCCTCAAAAAGTTGAGGATCACTGGGAAGAAGTCGCTGCAGGAATACGTGCGAGAGGAGAGGGGAAGGCTGTCAGCCACCGTGAAGAGCTTCCTTTGTACCTTTTCGAATCCTTCCTCATGGATCTTGGCGCGGGCGGGCTCGAGGTGGGAAGGAGCTGCGATGTCACCCTCCATTGGAGACTCACCCAAAGAGGTTCAAGAAGCCAAACATCTCGACCAGCATTCCAACCATGGCCCACTTGAAGAAGACAAGTAGCATTCCGAGGAAGAAGCAGACCGTGCCCCTGATCTTTTGCTTCCTGGCGAAGAAGTAGAAGGTTTTCTGAGGACCGATGACGAGCGTGATGCCGGCAGTGAAGAGGATATTGCCGAGCGCCAGAAGGGCAGCATCGAAGAAGAGGATAACACCGATGAGAATGAAAAAAGCTCCGAAGGAGACTAGCCCCACTCCGATCTCTAAAGGGAGAGGGCGCAAAGGAGCAACAGAGTGAGCCTGGGTCGCACCTTTGGATGAAGCTTGGAAGGAAGGTTGGACTCACTTTGTTGATCTGTGAGCCACATGGTAAAACGATGCCTCTGCCCTTCTTGATGACGAGGAGAAGAGTAGAAAGTTTGGCTGGTTTGGATGTCGGAACGAAGAGTTGGCGAGAGATGGAATTCGTTGGCTGTCCTTTCCTCCTAGGGTCTCCTTTCCCTTCTTGTCCTTCTTGTCCTTCTTGCTCTCCTCCTGATCCTTGCTCACTTCTGCCTTCCCCTCTTTATGGTTGGGCTGCCGGTGGGCGAGAGGGGTGGTCTGGGAGAAGGACCGGGATCTGATCCAGCGGGTGATCAGATTGGTATTCTTGTCGACCAAGGCGTCAAAGTTTTGAGTCAAGTGTGGACTGTGTCGAGCTAGTAAGAAAACGTGGGATGTCGGCTCGATGGAAGTATCCGACGAAGGAGAACATGGCAGATCGATTCAGGCGCATCTCAGCCTGAAAGGGAAAAACAAATTATTAATTAGCACGAGTAAAATCTCCCCCCGCCCCGCCCCGCCCCACCCCAAAACTTACACTCAACGCTCGACACTCGACCCACGACGCTCGACGCTTGACGCTCACATCTACACTCACGATGATCACCCTCACGCTCACGAAAATTTTCAACGACTTGACTTGCTTGACCTGGGAGCACTCACGAATCAGACAACAACTGACTCACCGCGCTGAGTAAGAGGGGAGAGAAACAGAGACTCCCGGACTTGCCTCTAACTCCACAGACTCTGACCGACCGCCGGAAAGATACGCAGCGCCACGCGTTTTACCTCCCATCAAACGTCAAGCCCCACCAGCCACCTGCATGCTCATGACTAAACTCAGTAGCGACCCTATCCTTCGGGCGAAAGGCGAGGGATGGCAAGGAGGGGTTCAAGGAGCTGTAACTCTGGTGTGACACAGAGTAGGAATTGAATGGTAGTTGTCGGGATTGAATGGTAGTTGTCGGGATTGGAACATTGGTAAAAGTACATACATTATATCTTCAGAGTTGATCCCAATGGACCTAGGTGATCGTTTCCTCTCGCCCACAGAAGGACGATGTGGAGCAACGACGAAAGGGGGAGGGGATGACGGGTGAGGAAAGGGAGAGACTTGGGATAAGAAAAAGAGAGAGAAAGTGGGTGTGTGAAAAGAGGCAAAAAGAGGGGTGAGAAAAAGGCAAGATGGGAAGGAATGAAAATGGTGGCAAAAGAGAGGCGAAGAAGGGGAGGGGAAGAAGGGATGATCGGTGAAGACTCTGGTCAACCTCCTTCCGTACGATTTTAGCATCCCAAAGCAAGAGGATGTCGTGTGTTGAGATCTCTGACCACTTTTGCGTCTTCGAAACACCCTCCAACTCGTGATCCTGGATCCTCAGCGTGGCCTCTTGCTTGGGCTTCCCATGCTCTGAAGCTTTGGACTGGGGCTTGGAGCAGGGCTCCCTTTGCCTTTCCGCTTCGTCCCACTCGCCATGGAGCCCGGGGAAGGAGCAGAGCTCTGAGGCTGATCTTGGCTGCTTCCAGGGCCGCCCCCAACCAGGTTGCCATTGCCCCCCTGTGTGCTTGAGCCTCTTGGTGGCCCTGATGTTGGACTCCCGGTCTGTAGACCATTGGGTGCGGCGACGAGACTTGGGTTACCGTTCGACTGCCCTGATTGAATGGAGGTGTTACTGTTGTTCATCCTCGAACTCTGCATATCCCGATACTGGGTAGCGAACTTCCGCAGCGAATCTGGAGTGCAGGAGAAGGTGCAAACAAAGAGGTATATTTTTTAAGCAGGGATGTGGAAAGGCAGCCTCTCTCTCTACAGCCCACACAGGTCTTCGAGCAACGCCGGATAGAATGCCCAGGGTAGTGATCGCTTACCTATGGGACCGAGCTTCTCTCTGGCGCTGAAGTCGATCAAATCCCGTAGTTGGCAAACACTTTCGGTAATCTGTGGAGGAATCAGTGAACAAGGATCAGTACTTGTCGTGCTTCGAATAGCGGCTGCTGTCAAGGCTTAAAGCCTCGAACACAATGTTTTTTTTTCTTTTTTTTTTTTTTTTTTTGCCGAATTCCATCCACTCACTTCAAGGCAACGCATGGCCCTCAGACTGATGCCATATTCATTGACGGGATAGTCGGGGAGGAACGTCTTTTCCACCATGATCGAGTGCCCTGAGGCATTGCCATCCGCTCCACGAGCAGGGTCTCCGCTCGTTTGACCATTTTCCTCCTCCTCCTTGACCGTGCCGTACTCGGTCTTCTCATCCTCAACTTTCTGCGATTCGGAATCCTTCTCCCCGGAGGTGTCTCTATCACCCTCCTTGTCCTTGCTCCTTTCTTTCTCATCTTTCTCCTTCCTCTCTTTAACCATGACTCCTTTCTTCCCCGGCTTTTTTTGCGAGCCCAACCCGCTGGCCACTGTGACACTGGAAGGGCTTGCATTGGCGCCGTTCCCGCCATCGCTTGCCGATTTTGCCGATGCGTCACCATGTCCATTCAAGGCCGAGCTTGTGATGGCATTGACCACCTGCGCCGGGATGGGTTGCTCGACTTTGGTTTTTTGGATGGCAACCCTTGGGATGTAGCCGGTGTGGGCATGTACCGTGTAGTCAAGTGATTCTAGTCTCAACTTTAACTCCAACTTTGATTCCTGAGGGTTGTCCGGGTTCGCTGAGCCAGGAACGAATCTTGCAAAAGGTACGAAGCAGGCGCGAAGGAGCCCCACCATTTGAACTTGCCAACCGTTCTCAAAACTTGAAACGAACATTGCTCTGCCTGTCTCAACAAGGTGAGTAACGTTTTGCGAGGGAAAGCTGTTCAGAAATTTTGTCGAGGCGGGCGGGGGTGGGAAATTGGCGATCGAGGACGCAGCCGTATATTCTCGAGGGTTTTCCAGAGTAAGCTGCGATGATCTGAGACCGGAAACAAAGCTTGTGTGAAAGTAACGTGGCAGCACCGACGTGGGAACCTCTGCGACCTCGCAATAGCGGAAACAAGGGCAAGGTGAATACTCTCAGCACGTAGCTCATCTCATTTACGTTCTCGGAGAAGGGATGCAGAGCAAGGCCAGCAAGCAGGAAAGGACTTACCGAAGCCCTTTTGTTCGCGAGACGCCGGATTCCATAAGACGAGCCGAAACACGCCATTCGGCATGAAAAACTCGCTGACGAAGGATCTCCAGTACTCCACGTCGCCGCGCTGATGATCAAGGGGAGAGACGAAAAAGGGCTTTAGTCATCATGTTCAAGACTTGCAAGTCCATCGCTTGATCCCCAAGCTAAACACGTCGGGTAGGAAGCGACGTTGAATGGGGCGAGAACTCACATCTTGGCCGGCACCAAGTCCCTCCGAATACTGCAGCAACCTCAGGACGCCAGAACCCGGCGGGAAATGACCTTGGAGCTGCGGCTGCGGGCCTGGACTGAGCTGAGACATCGTTGCGCCACTGAGACTGCCGCTGAACGGGCCCTGAGCGACGAGATTCGAGCTTGGGGCAGGGTTCGGCGCGACTGGTTGGATATGAGGACCAGTGGATGTGGATGAAGGGCCTGGCGCTGGAATGAGCGCCGACCTGATGGGCGGCGTATTGTTCATGCTCCCGGCAAAAGTAGGCACGCCGGAGCCCGTGCCACTCAAAGAGCCTTGACGCACCGGAGGCTGGCCGGAACCGACCTGCATTGGATGATGCATCTGCTGACCAGAGGCTGGTCTCATTGGGACACCCGGGTGAGGGCTTGAACCAAGGGAATGTTGGCCACCGTTTTGCAGCTGGTTTGGGGCTTGATGAGGCGTGCCTTGAGAAGGCGTGGGGACTCTACCAGGTACTTGACCTTGATTGAAGGGATGAGCCATGGGGCTGCTACTGTGTGACGAAGGCTGCTGTTGTGGCTGGGTCATCATGGCTTGGGGACTGGAAGAGTGCTGAGGCGGGAAGGGCGAATTCAATGCCGCTGCTCCTCGCGGTGCGAGAGGATGAGTATTCGCAGCTTTGGGAGTATGAGGCTGCGAGATTCGACCTTGTTGGTGAAATTGGGGATGGCTACCAGGCTGATTCTGTTGGTTAAACCCAGGATGCGTTTGTTGTTGGCCCAAGGCGTTCTGGGAGTGCGGTCCAAAACTAGGCAGTGATACAGCAGGCTGCTGCTGATGAATCTGAGGGTTGGGAAATTGAAACGCTTGAGCAGCGCTGTTTGGTATCATTGCCAAGGAGCACGAGGCGCTGAAAGCCAAGCTCCCCTTGTCCACAGGATGTCACTGAACTCTTAGCAAGTGGAAAGGTGAGGCACTCCCATTTAATGGTTAAAAAAAAAGAAAAAGAAAAGGTCTTGAGATAGGCCGAAGGAGTTGATGGATTGGCGTATTCGAGCGTCTTCCGTTGAATTCTCAATGTCCAGCTGGCCAAAGGTTTGGCAAGCCAGAGAACACCGCGTCGTTTGGAAGGACTGTAGTTTGGATCGGCCTCTGGTATTTCCACGGCTGAAGAGACGGAGCCGGGAGTGAGTCGATTGGCGAGGCGACTGACGTTCAAGTGATCAGAAGGCCCGATTCTGAGATTCACCCTACTCCAGGCACTGAGAGCACGATATCGATCTTGACCGTGAGCGCTGGATCTCTCGGTCGAGGTACCTTTCCTTACTCAAGTATTACCTTCACAAGTCCGAACCCTTGATTCGATGGCCAAATCGAAAACAGCGGCAGTTCTTCTTCCCCTCTTCCCCTTCTTTCTTCTTCTTCCTCCTTTTTCCCCCCCTGATTTTCTGATTTCTTTTGGGGAGGGGTGGCAGGGCTTGACTGGCGAAAAAAAGAGAAACGACGGGGCTGATTCCTTGATCACTAATCTTGAGCTTGACAGATTCTGTATCCCGATCGAAGGTTCCACCTGTACACAACCGCCTTTTAGGTCGGTGTAGATGAATGGTCGCGAAGGCAAAAAAAAACGAACAAAAAAAAAGAACAACTGAAAGTCGCGGTGAAACGGTCCAACGATGTTCCGCCTTCTGGGGTGAAGGCTGGATAAACAAGGGGGGCGACCGATGGGCGATTCGGTGATGAGATAGCTTGCACCCAGCTGGGATCGGTTTAGGTGAAGAGGAAGAGGAAGTAGGGGAGCGGAAGGAGAAGGTAGAGGTAGAGTGAGGGGTAGAGGAAGGAAGGGAGGGGCGACGTGATGGAGATGGTGGGCTATGATCAATCAGGTGTCGGGTACCTCCTTGGAGGATTTGGTTTGGGTTGGTGGCCTTTGCGCCCTCGCGTTGACTCGCTTCTCGCTGGTTGATTCGAGATGCTCTCACTTACGTAATCAAAGCCTTCCGGCCAAACCTGGTTTTGCTTTTCGGCTCTGAAAGAAGTGCTCCCAACTCACAGTCGGGCTCCAGCTGTGTGTGATTGCGACTGCGAACGTGAAGAAGGCTCCGATTGCTTTCCCCTCTTCTCGCGTGGTACACACACCCTCCAGCGTTCCGGCCAAAGAGAGGTCTCGACAAGAAGCGAATCGAGGCATTGCTTGAAAGTCACATGAGAATTAGGAAATGCTGGATCCAAGTCGAGTGAAGGAGAAAGCTTGTGCTTGAACGGCGATCTCTTGGGTAAGACATCCAACACATCCAACTCTTTCGTCTCTTTCATGTGATCGTAAAAGGAACTGAGTCGGAGTACGAGTACGGGCAAGGCAAACGACAGCCATCCAGCAAAACCTCGAAAAATCCTCAACGAGCAAGAGATGAATGTCACGAGCAGGTGAATTCTTCTTCGTAAGTAGGCTGACTCGAAATCAAATCATCTTGCTGCGGCCTCGCGAACAAGCATGTCCCTACTGTGGAGCTGAGAAAGAGTGCAATTTCAAGTTGGGTGAATCCCTTGATGCAGTGAACTGAGAAGAAAGCCACGTCAGCAGCGTGAGCAAACCGTCGTCGCGACGCGGAACGAGGAACAGATGTCGGAGCTAGAGCTTTTACGCTCAAGTCAGGGCAAAGTCGCTAACTTGGTGCTGCTGCTCGCAAGTCGTGAGACTCGTGGCGAGCCAGAGAATAAGTGAATATGGGGGTGAGAAGCCATAGTCGAGCTCCTGGCCCCAGAGTCCAGACGCTCTTTTTTTTTTAAACGTCAAGACGAAATGCATCCGTCCGTGATTAACGATTAACTAACTAACTATCCATGATCATTTTGGGATGACCCTATTAATTATTCAAACTCGCGATCGTATCTTTTTTTCAACTTGCACGGTGTCCAGTCATGAGTCATAGTGTCCAGTCATGAGTGTCCTGTGTCCTGTGTCCTGTGTCCTGTGATCTGTGATCATTCACCCTACTCAGTAAGTTTGACTGGTTTGACCGCCTTAAACAGTTTGATTCCCGGGTCTGGAGCTCATTGGTACATGAAGTCGAAAGTTGCCCACCCACCTTGGCGAGGCTTTGACTCAAGGGATTCTTATCACTCACAACTTGGGACTCTATTTGTGATGTGGTCTCTCTTTCGCACGAAGTGTATTTACTCCAGTTGCACTCACTGTGTCCTCTCTCTTTTACCTTGATCGAGCCGATTCCATCCAAAGGCTCGAGCCAGTCGCGTGGAGTACAGCTTTCTCGTAATGAGGCTTGGCTTTCATTAGAACATGCTGTTGTTGCGCAGTTGCTTTTCGAAGAGGAGTTGAAAGGGATTCACTCGATCGATTTTCATCCACACCCACAGTCCTTATTGTTCTGCCTCTCCTTTAGCGGGATCGTATCGAGTCCAAGTATTGAGGTCTGCGCGGGTGTCTTTTGCCTTGGAGCAACAAAGTTGGCTTCGCTTTCTCTTCCCTCTCTCTCTCTCTCCTCTCCTTCCCTTTCCGTCGCCCCCTCGCCTTCACCCTCTCTTCCTTTCGTCCGGTTTCCCCTCTTCCCCTCCCC
>KZ819948.1:0-32746 GCA_003144235.1 Violaceomyces palustris | reverse complement strand
CCCCCCCCCCCCCCCCCCCCCCCCCCCCCCCCCCCCCCCGCAACCTCCGCTCCACTTTCTCTCTCTCACCACAACCGCCCAGCCGCCATCGTCATCGTCATCGGCATGAACCTTGAGATTCTGATCCACCTGGACTCGACCGCCTCCGACAGAGCCCTGCCTGAACATCGAAAGTGAATAGAAAAATCAAAGATCGGATCATCCCATTTCGATTCCAACCCTTCACCATGTACTGCCTTCAAGTTTCTTCTGTTGGGCCTGCCCCACCTCAACCCCTCCCGCCCCGTGTCAACTTGTGAGACCCCTCCCCATTCCAAGGGCGACGTGGGATGACTTCGAATCTCAATCTGCGTCGCAAGTCCTTTGGATCTGAAGCGAGTCCAACAAAACCACTCTTGACTCGGTACGAATTATGGCAGAAGTAAGGGTGTGTCAATATCGAGAAGCAAGGTGCGAGTCCGGTGCTTGCCCTCATACTATTCGCGATCCGTTCAAGTTGCTCTTCCGACATCATAGGGAAGGAGCCTTCGCATTCACCTGTGACTTGGACGAAGGGATCAATAGGAAAGGCAAAGTGCAGCTTGAGAGCAGGCAGGAGGGAGAATCCAAGTGGGGGTGGTTAGGATTCGTTCCCCAACGGGGTCTCTGCCTCCTGCCCTCCTGCCTTCCTGCCCACTTCTCCCCGCCTCTTGGTTTGGGGTCTTATTCCCATCCCTCTTCCCCTCCCCCTCCTCCCAGTAACAGTACCTTGCCTGTGTTTTTCACTCTCTCTAGAAGCAGGCAATCCAGAAGGGCGATTCACATCATACAGTATAAAATCTTGCCTTAGGGTCTGTGGCCTCAAGTTCGCTCCACTTCCTGCTTTCCTCACCACTCTCAACCTCTCCAACCTCGTCCCTACTCCTCTCAGCCTTCGCGACCAGCATACACTCTAGTGTCAGTCGAAGAAAAAAAATAATCTCCCTTGATTCCAATCTTGACGGCAACCCAGCTCAGGTTGGCTCTTGAAATCGAGACCTACCGCTTGGAGACTCGTTGACGCTGACGGGCGCAGCCGATCAAGTTTCTGGCGTCCCATTCACCAATATCTCGGCATCCCTCTTTCTGCTTTAAAATTAGGAGAAGAGTTTTCCAAAGAAAAGGGGGAAAAAAAGAAACCTGAACTCAACAGACTTCTCCATGTCCAGCGACCGTGAGCCACTCCTCCCAACCCATGTCGATGGGGCCAAGAGGGCCGCCAAACAAGGTCGGTACGGCGAAACCGCCAAGGAGGTTGCAAAGGCTGCCGAAGGGGTCGACGCTGGTCAGATTCGCCGGGGCGCCAAGCAGCTCGCACCTTCGCGCGACAGCATTTTCAAAGTGGCCCAGATCATTGGCGCAGTCAAGGCGGGAAAGCTGCCCAGTCAAGAGCAGCTCGGCAACTGGATCGAGCTGATCATCAACAGCAAGGTCCTCGACGAGAGGAACGTTTCCGGCTCGACTCAGCTCAGCGAACAGGGGCGCAAGTTTATCAAGGATCTGAAGGCGTTGCTCGCCTGCGTCGAGAGGGTAGGCGAGAGCAAAAATGGCGACGACAAGATCCAGAGATTCATCTACCAAACCTCGAACGCCAGCGTGGATGTGGAAGGTGGCTCCCTCGACGCCAAGTTGCCATCCACCTCGGAGCTCACCCGCAAGGGCGGCGCATCCGAGGCCAAGGAGGATGCTTTGGAGATCGTCGGCAACCTTCAGCATATAGCTCAACTATTCGTCACTTCCAAGCAGTTCCGCAATCTCGTCGCCGATATCCAATTTTTGATTAGAGATCTCACAGCTGATGCCGCTGCCACAGCTGCAAGGAAAGCGGGTGATGTCGAAGGAAAGGTGCGGCCCGGCGAAGAGGAGCGAAGGCAGAGGGGAGGTAACATCGACCTCAATCCTCCAAAGGGCGCCAAAGAGGCCAGGGCCGCCGCAGAAAAGGCGGCCGAGAAGGTCAAGACGGCCGCCGGCGACGCCTCCAGGCAGATTCAGGAAGCTTCCAAGACGTCGCTCCAGTGGCTTGACGAGAACACCCCGGACGATGCGAAGGACGAGTTTATCGAGAGGATCAAGGAGATCGTCGCTCAGCTTCAAAAGGATCCTGACTTTAAGCGCGCCCTTGGGAGTATCAAGTCCATCTTTGGGAAGTGGAAGGAGATCGCCGAGGACACAATTGAAAAGGCCAAGGAAGAGGCTGATATCGACGGTGAGCTTCCGGACGTCGAGGCGAACAGTTCATTGCGCGAATCGGTCAAGCTTTTCGAGGAGATCCTCGAGACGTTTTCCAGCCGCCCCCTCGAGCCGGTCAAGCAGTCTTTCGTGGAATTCTTCGGCAACGTAAAGGATACACTTGGCTCCAAGGCTGACGAGGGCTCTAAGGAGACACGCGAGATCCGCCGCCTTTACGAAGACGTGACCAAATTCGTCGATCGAGCCCTGAACCAGGACGGTTTCATCCAGTCCAGCAAATCCAACAGGCAGGCATCGGCCCTCTACGACCGAGCGCAGGCCTTGGTCAACGGTCAAGGCAAGGAGATCAAGAAATTCCAGAAGGACCTTGATTCCTGCATTGAGGAGCTGACCACTTTCTTCGAAGGATTTGAAGAGGATGGAGATCTCAGGGAGCTCTCTGAGCGCTTCCAAGTCCTTAGTGATGATCTCAACCTCACGGGACTTCAGAAGGCACTCGCAAGCGGAGGGACCGGCCTGTTCACGATCCTCAAGAATGACGCCACCAGCCTCTTCAGGGACTCTGTCGAGGTCATTGTCCCACGGCTGCTCGAAGAGATCAGGGAAATCCCGGTGCCTAGGATCGAGTTTGCGTCATACGAAGCTGACGTTGTCATCGACGACCTGTCTTTGAGCGCGTCTACCGTGTCCTTTGTTCCGGACCGCATCCGCTTGGTCAACAAGAATGACCTGACCTTGGAACAGAAGAGGTCGACGTTTGCAAGCAGCTTTGACACGGACCTTTACGTCAAGGTTGAGGGCCTCCGGGTCAAAGCAGCCGATGTTGCTTACTACCTCAAGAAGAAAACTGGCTGGTTCGGCTGGGAAGATTATGGGTTGCTCGACCTTGACCTTGGCGGAAGGGACGGAACCAGCTTCACGGTCAAGCTTGAGAATGCCTCGGAGTATGACCGCGAGTCCTTCTTCAAAGTGGACAAGGTAGATGTTGACATGAGCAGCTTCAAGTGTAGGTTGCGCCAGTCGAAGCACTTCATCCTCAACTTCTTCCTCATGCCGCTCATTAGGCCAGCCCTCCGCAGGGCATTCCAATCCTTGCTCGAGGAGCAAATCCGTTCCTCGCTCGTGAGCACAGACCAGTCGCTCTTCGGTCTGCAACAGCGCGCCGCCGTCATCAACTCGTACACGAAAGCTGCATACGAAGCTGGGTACGGTGCTCCATCGCCATCCGCCTACCTCAAAGCTCTCTTCCGCACCGACCTTGCCACTGCTGGCCGTGGAGCAAAGCCAAAGACGGACGTGGGACTGACGGAGGGGGTCTTTGTGCGCGGACCCCGCAACGAATTCCAGCTCACGATCGGTGCGTCCTACTCGAAGCAGCTGTTCCCTGGAAGGGGAGGGCCGCTCAAGTACGCCGAGCAAAAGCTTCGAGAGTACGAGGAGACGGAGCAAAGGATCAGGGAAGGCATTGAGGACATCAAGCGCGCCAAGGAGGAAGCTCTCCGACAGGTGCGGGAAGGTGTCGAGGGAATGAAGCAAGAGACGAAGAAGGCTGGCAAGGAGATTTCGGCCGAAGCCAGGAAGGCGAACAAGGAGAGGAGGCTCCGTGAGAGGAAGGAGAGGATCGACTCGGGTTGGAGGTCTGAGGTGTTTGACCTCAGCAACGTCGACTGAGGCATCCTCGGACACCCGAGGGAAATCGACTCTCTTGGCATAAGCGACAAGAGAACTCCTTTTCTTGGCTCTTGCGATATCCGGATTCCCGTCTCTTGTCTCTTCAACTGAAGCGCGCGGACTCGATCACGATCGAACCCTTCCACTGGTCCATCCATTTCGAACACCCCTTCCATCCATTTTCTTGCGGCCCAAACCAACCCCAATAACCAACCCCAATGCCAACTCGCACCTCTATCAGGTCTCAACTGCTCTCCACGGTCTTTCCCCCTCGGTCAGTGTAACTATGTCATGGTCTTGCGAATGAATTTCACTTTTCCGATTTCTTTCCCCATTGCGTGCCTCTTCGCGGTGGGATAATAAAAAAAACTGGAGAAAAAATGATCTTCCGGTCCGGGAATTGAACCCGGGTCTGCGCCGAGCGTCGAATCAATGTTGTCTTGACAAGGCGCCGTCATAGCCACTAAACTAACCAGAACATGCATTCATACCCCTTCATAGTAAATATAAACCACTAGCCAGGACCATGACCCTCGTACCAAATCAAAAACCTCCAACTCAAATCACAACCTCAAGCAAACGATCGGGCCGGGGGGAAGAAAGACTTTGGTTCGGGGTGGAGGGACGGCGCAAAAGAAGATTCCATTACAGATGACCCGCCGCGAGCGCCGCTCACAGCCGATCGACCCAGATGTGACCGCTCAACCTGGCCGGGTGGTCGCCAGGGAGGGAACTCCACTCTTGCGAGTCTTCCGAGTCGGTCGATTGGACCCAACGCCTCCAGGCTTCGAGGTAGGCCTTTTCGAGGTCCGAGACCCATCGCTTGGTGTCGAAGAGGTGGGATCCCCTGTCCCTGGTGAGGAAGAGCTTTCTCCTCAGTTGGATGAGGCGCGAGCTCCTTCTTCCCCTTCGAGATTTCGTGGCTTCCGGTGGTGCGCTCGTGGCGATCGGGTCGGCTTGGGGGTCCGCGTTCGACTCCGTGTCATTCCCCGTCCGCTTTTGCTTCTCCGACGATGTGGGCAAGGGTTGCAGGATCCTACCCTGGTGATCGACGTAGTCGTACTCCAGGCTCTGAGCCAGTTGGACCGCCCTCTCCTCGTATTCCTCCTCGCTGTGGACGATCATCTCGTCTCCGAACCCGGTCGCCTGGACGATGCTCGCGGCCACCCTCGAGCACATCTTGTGCCGGTGTCTGGGCCAGGTCAGCACCGGCGTGCCGGACCACAGGATGTCGGCGGCCGTGGTGTGAGCGTTGCACTCGGTCGTGTCGAGGAAGAGGTCGGCGATCCTGCCTCGGTGAATGTGGACGTGCTTTGGCGCCACGTCGGTGAAGATGACCCTGGAAGCCACCTCGTCACCCGCGTAGCTCCGCGCTTCTCGGAGCAGGTGGGGTTCACCTGACGCTGGGAATCGCAGCAGCCAGAGGATCGACTTTGGCACCCGAGCTAGGATCCTCAGCCAGAGTCGGAAGAGCATGGGATCGCACTTGTAGAGCTGGTTGAAGTCGGCAAAGATCACGTGGTCGTCGGCAAGGTTGGGGAAGAGCTCCTTCCTCATCCTGTACCTCTTCTCCTCCTCCTCCTCCCAGGCCTCGTCGTCGCTCATCTCGTGAGGGTGGATGAGGCGATGGCCATCGGCCGCCTTCCGTTCCTCGGGCTCCCTGAAACCTTGAGCGTGGTCGTTGACAAAGTACGAGTGGGGCATGTAGATGAAGCGTTCCGTATAGACCCAATCTTCGCTCTCCTCTTCTGGGTCTAGGTCGGCGCCGAGGTCGGTCGGTCGGCCGCCGCCGCCATCGCCACTCATCACAGTTCCGTCCGCCATCCTTCTCGCCAATCTCCACTTCTCGACCGAAGTCATATCCGGCGGACATACGATGGGATCGGCAACAATCCAGTCCGTCCAGCCTGAGGCCAGGCTTCCGGCGAAGCCCATGAACTCCATCTGGACTGGACAAGGCCTTGCCGCAAAGACCTCGTTCCTTGCACCCTTGGTGTAACCATTGAGGTTCATGAGGATGTGGATGTTGTCGTGCAGGATCCTTTCGATGATGACCTGGTTGGACCAGGATGAGACGTCGATGAAGTGCTGCGCTTCCCTCTCAATCTTTTCACGGTACGGGCTACCGTCCGAAGGAGTGGTCGCGTACAGGAATACGTTGAACCTGGAAAGGTCGTGGAAGCCAAAGACCGACTGCATCAGGTGCGCCAGTGGATGGTTGTTAAAGTCGGACGAGATGTAGCCCACGTTGATCTTGGGCGCCGGAGGAGTGGGCGGAGGGTAGACATGCGGTGGGAGCCATATCTGCGTCAAAGCTGACTGCGAGATACGAAGCGCGTTCCTATGGCAGATGAGGCGGATCTGACGTGGGGACAGGGGGTAGGTGAAGGTGTGGAAGGGGAGCACAGTCGGTACTGCAGGCGTCACCAGGCAAGATGGAAGCTTGGGTCTGCCGTAAAGCAGGCCATGTTCCTCGTTGGGTTGGATGCGAGGCAGGCTTTGGATGCCTGCCGGAAGCTCGGCTATCCCGACCAGAGGACCGAACGCATCCAAATACCACAGCCTCTGCACCCTCCGCATGACCCTCTCAATCAGTCGTATGATGAAGCCGCCCTCGTTGATTTTGGAAGCAGCTCGGTCGAGGGGCTGGTAGAACAGGCCGAGCTTGGTGGCCCATTCTTGACGGACATGAGGACGCGTCTCCCTCAGCATGTCAGGTACGAGCTGGGCCCAGGGCTGACTGTCGGATTGCAGCGCTCCCGCACCGTAGTGGCAACCATCATCGAGCTGCTTGCCGATGATTTCAGCCACGTTGGCCATCCAGCCCGCCCAGTCCGGGTCATCGGGGTAGACCTCGCGCCAGTCGCAGACAGCTAGCAGAGCGTTGACAAGACCGCAAAGTGCCTCGGGGAAATGGGGGTTGGCTTGGACAGCGCGTCGGTAGTAGACAACCGAGTCCTGGGTTCGGCCTTGATCTTTGATCGCGTTGCCTAGATTGGCCAGAGCGACGTCGAAGTTGGGGTTAAATTCGACCGCTTTCTCATACATGCGTATAGCCTCGTTGAGGTGACCGAGGTCCTTAAGCAGACTGCCGAGGTTGGTGTAGAGGTGAGGATGTGTCGGGTCCAGCTGGAGACCGTGAGTATAGAATTGCATTGCAAGAGCCTGGCCGTTCATCTGCTGATGCTTTCCCTGGGAGTTGAGCACGGCGGTGACGAGGGGGATGGAAGAGAGAAGGATCCCGAGGTTGTTGCACGTCGAGGCAGAAGGGTGAAGTGAGACGGAGAGATAGTAAAGCGGGAGAAGCAAAGAGATGGAGGGCGGGATGCCGCCGAGCGTCAATGGCCCGTGGGGGCCTGGGACTGGATTCGATGTGGCGTCCTGGTAGAGCTTGGCCAAAGTCAGGAGGATGGTAGATGTCGTCTGAGAGGCTTGCTTGATCGCCTGCTGTTGACCAGAGCTGCCCGCCACCTTGATGGCTTGAGGGCTGGCAGCCAGGCCCGGGAGGAGGCCACCTGTGTACGAAAAAATGAGCTTGCCGAGCTGAGACGCTTGCTCTGGAAGCAGCATGAGCATGGGAAGGTGGCCGCCGCCAAGCAAGAGCAGGGTCTGCACAATCCTATCGCCAGAGTCGCGCACAGCACTCAGTATACCTCCCGGGTAGAGGGCATGAAACAGGCCTTGTTTCATCAGCAGCGCCTTTTCGTGATCCCGTGGATCTACGCCGATCGCTAGGGCAATGTCGAATGCCGCCTGAGCTGCGGCCGACCCGGGGACGACGGCGCCCATAGAAAGGAGACCAACTACACAGGTTGCCACAACCAGGTCCCGCAGGCTATATGCCTCCTCCTTCGAGGGTGAAAGGGCCAGCTCGACAGCTTTTTGGTATTCCCTGGCTGCCGGGACCGGGCCAAACTCTGGAATGACGTACTTCAAATTGCCTGTCGAAGAGCACAGGGGCCGAAGGCAGGACACGTTTGTCAGAAAGAAAAGAGGCGGAGTGGCGGGGTGCCGCGGGGGTCACAAGGATTCAGGTACGAAGAGACCTGCCCAACTCACCTTTTGCATAGTAGAGATTCTGTAGTCGGGGAGCCTGGGTGATTGCAAGGTTCCTTGGCATGCTGGTCAAAGCTGCACTCGTGCTGCCAGGAGGACCTCCTAAGGGCACGACGTGCGACTCGACAAACTCGCACAGCTTCAACGCTGCCTCGAATCGGGGTCCTACCACCTCATCGCCATTTCCCTTGCTCGAGCGATTCTTCTCTGACTCGTTCTTCCTGATGGGCGAGCACATGACTCCCAAGAGGTTCTCGTAGGCGTCCCAGTAGCCCGGTCTCAATCGTATCGCCCTCCACCACCAGCTCTCGGCCTCCTTCCACCTGCCCAAAGCTCTGAGGGTGGTTCCGATGTTGCTCATGCTCTCCACGTACTGCGGATCGATCCTCAGAATGAGATTGTTGTACCACAGAGATCCGGCCATATTGTCTGCAGAGTAGTAGGCGCAAGAGAGCAGGAGGAGGGTGGGAAGGTGCCGAGGGTGGAGCGAGTGTAGAGTGTGAAGCAAAGGCAAGAGTGAAGGATGCAACTTGTCGATCCCGCTGATACCAGGGGCAGCTTGCTGCTGTGTGGAGGAGTAGAGGTTGTGGGCGTATTGAAGCAGTAAATCCCTCACTTCTGGAGATCCGGCGTCGGTACCTGCGGCTCTTGATGCCTCATCGAGGAGCTGCAACGGATCTTGGGCGCCTGGTCCAAGGGATGGAGGTGGGACGGGGATTTGTGACTTGATGTCGCTTGATAAGAACACTTGCGGGACCTCGGAAAACCCGGCAAGGAAGCCCGGCTGCCCTTCCAAACCCACCATCGAAAAATTTTCCGAACTTCTGCCCTGTTCCTGAGCCTGGGCCCGAGACTCAACCAACGCTTGATCTTGGCGAGGGTCAAAGTCCTGACGGGCGTCAGCCGTATGGGTGTTGATCGAGGGCTTGCTCTCAGAAGTCTTCGGCCCTTGCGTCGGCTGATCGCCACACTTTCCACCCTTGACGGCCATTCCGTCAGCCCCATGGAATCTGGACAGGCCCTCATTGTGGAGCCTTGTGTAGTAGCCCTCAGCCAAGGCTCGCAGCTGGGTTCTGTAATGGCTCGCGAAATCGGGGGGGAAAAAGTTGACGGCGTTGCTGGGCTCCTGAGCCGCTGCAGAGCCCGACGAGACCGGAGCATTTCTGTTGGTTAACGAGGCAGATCCCGGAAGAGGATTTCGAGTGGCCTGGCTGATAATGTGAACCTGCCTCTCTTCGAGGGCGTCCCTTGCTTCCGCTTGACGCTCTGGTCCTTCTAGACCAGCCCAAGCTCTAAGCTGCTCCGCAATGACGGCCTGTTCATCGGCATTCAGTGGCCTCCAAGAAGGTGCCTTTTTCCCAACCGAGTCAGGGTTGCCGGCTGCTTCCTCCTCCGGAACTGATGTTGATGTCAGGGCAGCAGTCGCTACCGCAGCCGCGGAGGCTAAAGCGGCATACTCGTCCTCGGTGAATTCTCGAAAGCTATGAAGTCAAGATAGTGGAAATTTTCGGTGTTGAGAATCAGATCGCTGCACGCAAGTCTACAAATTTCCCGAGTTCCACAGTTGGACAATGATGCAAAAAGGGGGGAAAGAATCCCGGAGCCTGACGGCAACGAAGTAGAGAGGAAGGACCTACCTGGGTTGGAAGTAAGGAAGATCCTCCTCGTATGCGTAAGCTTGGATTGAGTTTCTCGAGCTACCCTCTTGGAGTGTGCCCTGCCACAAATCGTCCAGGACGTTATCTTCGTCCGCATTTTCCGTGACCGAAGATAGTGCTTCGATTTCTGACTTCTTCTTCCTTGGCGGCAGGCCCCTGGATAGCCTTCCAAGCTTTGTGGAAGCGGCCTTCCTCTCAGCAGAGACTTCGGAAGGGGGGACCCACCAGCCCGCCCTAGCCGTCCCTCCCGGGGTCTGAACAACTTGGAACGGGTACGGAAAGGGAGACATGACGTTTGGCTCGGTCTCCCTGATCGAAGCCGCCTCGGCCTCGGAGCCTCCGAACACGTGAGAGGGTCGAGTGCTGGTTGGCGAGCCTGGAGTGAAGAAACCGCCATTGCTCGAGTTGTTGGACGAGGACCTGCGACCCCGAGAGTGGCGACGGGAGAAGCTGGGGGACACCGGGGGTGGTAGCATCTGCAGCGGAGGCGTTGGCATCAGGGGCATGCTCGGAACTCCGGAGAGACTGTAGCCCATGGCCGGGCTGGTCGCGTTCCAGCACCTTGCAGGAGCAGAGGACGAGGAAGCCCCAAGGCTGCCCCACATTTGCTCGAAGCCCGCTGATGGCAGGACAATGTGGCTGAGACCCAGATGCTCGAGATACGATGTTGCAGATGATGGCATGGCGTGGATGGTTTGGTCAGCTGCATCTCGGCTGGCAGCTGCCATCGGCGGCTCGACACACAGGAAGGACGGAAGGCTATCGATCTGAGCTCCGTTCGTGGAGGCCCTCCTCGCGGCCAGGGCGCCAGGCATCTGCTGGACTCCGATCGAGTTGGCTGTCGCGCCAGTGGGCTCGGACTGACTCGCGGTCCTCAACATGACCTGCGTCCTCATCTGTGCCTCGGCCTCTTTAGCAGCGGCCCTAGCTGCTATCTCGCTCATCTGAAGCACACCATCCGGAGAGGCGCCGACCAGAGGATCGATCGATTCAGCTTGGCCTTCCTGCTTAGGGCTGGCCTCCGGTACCTGGGATTTGAGCGCTGATGCAACGTGGGCGCTCATGGCGGCCGAGTATTGAGCGCTGTCGTTCAAAGTCTTGGACATGGCTGCAGCTGCGGGGACCGAGCCGGAATCCGAGACGGAATAGAATGAGGAATCCCCTTCGGTGAAAGCGGGTAGGCTGTTTGCGAGCAAGCCTCCCGCCTGGGCTTGGGCCTTGGCCTGACTCAGCAGGGCCGAGCTGACTGCTTGAAGCCCCTCTGCGCTGCTGCTGGCTGCAGCAGCGATGGCCGAAGCTGCTTGGAGCATGCTGGCAGCGCTCCCTGACCTGATCATGGCGTGGTCAGGTTGGTGCTGCCTGGTCAGCGGTGGTTGAGGCTGAGGCTGGCGTTGACTTTGGTGGTGCAGAGGTCCTTGAAGATTGTGGAAATTCCCTTCCGGAGATATACTCATCGGATGAGCTCCAACCAGCGAGGGGTCTTTGTCGCTACTCTTCTCTTTGCTGCTGCTGCTACCCATGGGGGATGAGGGAGACTCGATGTCCCTTGGTTGGGACATGGCTGCGAGAGTCGGCCTGTGGACTATGGTTCGTCTGATTTAAAAGGACTTGAGCAAGCAGAGACTTGCAATCGAAAGTGCATGAGCCGATTCTTCCCACACTGAAAACACAGAGGGTGAGAAGAGACAGAGGGAAAGCTAACAATGGCCAAGGGAGGGAGAAAAGAGAGGCGCCAGGAGAATGTGGAGAAGTGATGAGCAGCTTCTAGGTGGGGAGAAGGAGAGCGCCAGGATGGGGGTCGGCATACATACCTGAGGCTTCCGTCTCACACAGTTCGGCAGGGCAAGAAAGCAACGTTGATGGCTTTCGGGTCCCTCCCCACTCTTCCCCCCAACCAACACTAGAAGACCCTGAGCGGTCCTGGTCCGGACGGAGGGCTTGACGGAGGGCTTGCTATGACTGAAGGAGCTTTATCCGGTTGGTGCCAAAAAGGAGCGAGAGAACTACGGCGTCTTGAAATCCGGTAGGGTCAAGAGGGGGGAAAGGAACAGCCAAGGGTGTTCAACCGTAGGTCGCCGTTCCTGATTGTGTCAGCCTCCTCGCCTCCTAAGCTCCTTCCTTTCTCCTTATCAGTCGGGGGCGGGGGAAGGGGTAGGAAAGTCTGCTGCTTGACTTTGATGCTTTCGGCACTGGAAAGAGGGATGGCGCGGAAGGAGGTGGAGAGGAAGTGAAGGAAAGGGAAAAGTGCAGCCAAGTTTCAGAGGCCCGAGAAGGGAGGAAGGAGGGTAGAGTTATCGATGGGAAAAAGGAAAGAAAAGAAGAGAAAAGAAAAAGTCGATGAGCTAGACACTGTCAGGTTCCCGTCCTCTTCCTCCTTTCTTTCGCTTGCAAAAGTATGCCTCGTGTTCCTGAGTCCGGCGATCAACTGGCAGTTACCGGGGGAGAGGAGGGAGGAGAGGAGGGTGAGCCGCGCGCAAATGAATGGACGTGGAGCGGCAGGTGTATGCTATCGTGGTGGGTCGTCAGCTGATCGAGTCGGGTCGTAACAAGGTTTTTCAAGTGTGGTGGCTGGTTGGCTGTCCCGAGGCACTGAAGTCCTGGACGGAATGAAATGGGTGCGTATGCACGATTGATTGAACTGTTGATTGGGATGAGGGGAGGAGAAGGAGGACTTGGAACGGGAAGTGGGCATGGTGAGGGTCGGTGGTGGTGTAGAAGAGATGTCGCGACCTGCAGGCATGGACAGCATCTGAAATGAACGATGCAGTCACAGGCGTATAAGCGGTAGCGATGGCATCCAAGCCACGTTTGGATTCGTACAGTCACGATTCGTGATTGTCTTCCTTTCTCTACATTCGCTCGCCCTTCGTCCAAGATCATCCGGTGTTGGCCTTGCAAAAATGGATGGGCGAGGCAAGGCTTGGCACTCTTACAAAGCCTCCTCTCGCTCTCCCTTCCCTCGCTTCCAGTCCGGTCGGCGACAGATAGGACGAGTCGTCCCAAAAAGGGCGGGAAGGAATCTTCACGTAAGGGGCGCTAGGTGGCGCGGCCTGGTCCGAGAAGGAGGCGATGCGTTCCTGAACGATTCCAAGCCAGCAAGAGAGAGCTTGACTGACACCTTTCCTGCTACATGCAGTCTTTGCCTCGGGGTGGGAGCCCACAATGACCATGCGATGGAAGTCCCTCACACACGCAACCGGACAGTCATCAGTGAACATTCTCCATCACAATCGAATGCTGTCAGGGTGAAGTGGACGGAAAGCTCGGAGGCAGAGAGAAAATTCGGCATGGGATCCAAAGAAAGCTCACACATGGGCGAAGCGACGATGAAGCGAATCGAATGCGAATACAATCAGAGGATGTATGCAGATCCAGTTCGAGCACCAACCAGAGCAGGAGGAGGAGGAGGAGGAGGATTTTTTTTTTTTTTTTTTATCGGGTTCGGGTCTGGTGGTTTCGGTGATCGTTCGCTTCTCCACCACTTCTTTTCCTGATTCGTTCGTCCTTTTTTTCATCCTCTTTAACCTTCTTTCCATGGTTCCTGGCAAATCCCATTCCCTCCAAGCATGCGCGATGATGGCAACTCGCTTCATGTCCAGGAGGGGGGGTACCTTGCACCTTCCCTCGAACTTCCAAAAGAAAACACATTACAAGACGTGTAGAGGTGAGAAGAGTTACTGTATATCCGAAATTCCAAAAAAAAAAAAAAAAATGAACAAGAACAAGAACGAGAACGAGAACAAGAAAAAGACACCGCGCGGGCGTGCCTCCCGGGCAACGCTTGGGTATCCTCCACAAGCTCACCTCCCACCCTGAGCAACACTCGGAGTGAGTCACTGATGTAGGCTCAGAGGAAGGGAGGGTTGCGATAGAGGGAAACAGGGGAGGAGGAAGCGGAAGTGGGAAGGAACGAAGACTCCCCTCCCCAAGTCAAAGGTAGGGGGGGGGGTGGGGGGGAGGGAAGGAATCTCTAGAATCACTATCGGACCAGGTGGAGGAAAAGAAAAAAAAAAAGAAAAAAAAAAACCCCGTAGGTTGACCAAGAGTTGCGAGTAATATGTGGAGGTTTTCCTCTTAGACGTTTCTTTCCCGCCGTTACAAACGCAAGTACACACGCTCTACTGATCCTCCTCCTCCTTCCGAGGCAGCTCGATTCCTTCCTGGCCAACGCGAGCAACCAACGACGATGACAGCGACGACATCAGCAGACTCCCCTTTACCGATCTGCAGACTCTCCATTCCATCACTTGACGAGCCATGACTTTCGTGAATTGAGAATTCCGTGAAAAGAGCGTGACGTAGGACTCGAATCCCATCTTTTTTTCTTTTTTCCACATAAAAAGGGGGGGGGGGGGTTTGGTTTCGAAAGGGGTATTCGTCCAGACTCGAAGACTGGGCACCAGAAGACGAAGGGGGGGGGGGGGGGAGGGAGAGAGGATGCGAACGAACAGGAGAAGGAATAGTGAAAATGAGCGGAAAGGAAAGGGAGCATTCTATGACAGCAGAGGTCGTCGTGCAACAAGGCAAAGTAGAGGACCGATGGCCTCCTCTCCCTCCTTACTTCCTTCCTTCTTTCTCTCTACTTTCTTTTAGCAAGACCGATCAGGAATACCTCTCCTTGGAGGCAAGCTCAACCCGATGGGATGACCTGTGCCGAGTCGAGAAGGTAGTTTGGGGGGTATCGGGCTCCTTCAAGCGATGACGGCGGGGCAGTTGGCACCCCTCCCGGCGATCCTGACCCTAAAGTACGTTCCGGTGTGGTCATCGACATTGAACAGGAGAGGGTCGACCGATCGGATGCAGTTGAAGTTCTCCTGTCCCGGGCAGTTGACGGCGGCGTTGCCGTTGGCTGGGTTGATCCAGATCTCGCCCGAGACCTGGATGAAGTCGAAGCCGGTCCCGGGGAGCCTTGGCACAGGGTCCCTGCCGTTGTTGATGTGAACAAAGCCGGCGAGGTTGGAGTCGACGGCGTTGGCGAACGCCTGGTTCCCCGTCCTGGGCAGGCCGAAGGTGATGCTCGAGACCGAGTTGGACGGCAGCTGCTTCTTGAGGTAGAGCGCGTCGAGGAGGGAGATGGAGGCTCCGAGAGAGTGTCCGGTGGTGAAGACCTTGGCACCCGGGTATTTTGTCAAGGCCGTCTTGACCTGAGAGAGGATGGTGTCGGCCGTCCTGAGCCAGGCGGTCTGGAAACCGGTCGAAACTTGTGCACCGCTACCGAGGTACGAGAGCCTCGAGTCGACGTTGGTGAGCTTGAAGTTGACATCGTTGGAGATGGAGGCGAGCGAGCTGGTGTTCGTACCTGATGAGCGTATTCGAGGTCAGGGGTGAGGGGGGGGGGGGGGGGGGGGGGGGGGGGGGGGGGGGGGGGGGGGGGGGGGGGGGGGGGGGGGGGGGGGGGGGGGACAAGGAGAGGGAGGGAAGGAGGGTGAGTGTGGGGATACGATCTGTGTGTAGCCCCGGAGCGAGGCGGAAAAAGAAGAAAAGGACGGTGCTAACCTTGGTGGCTGACGACGATACCCTTGGTCGCAGAGTAGGCGATATAGTACATCGGGGTTGCGCCGCCGTCTCCACCTTTGTAGAGGATGGTCGCATCACCGATCTTGGCTCCGACAGCGAGGCCGCAGTAAGCGCTCTGAGACAACTGGGCGGGGAAACTGTACTGGGCACCGTTGGTGACGGGGGTGGTGGCAGCCGTGTTGTCGCGAGGCTCGATCGACCTCTCGCCAGCAAGGGTCAGGAGAACATCGGTCTCGGGGATCCTCTTGTCCGCCTCGACGATGCTGGTGGGAGCCGAGAGGACCGAAGAGGTCAGGGCTGCCACGGAGAAGGCGACAATTCCTAGGGATTGGAAACGCATATTTTATAGGCAGGGTGGGGGGTATATTTTAGTCTAGGAGGGGGTTGGAGGTGAAGGTGTGAGGACTAGAGAGAGAGGGGGGTGGGGGGAAGAAGGAAGGAGAAGCCAAAAAAAAAAGGTAAGGAAACGAGGGAAAGGTTATCTGCCAAGGACCAGGACCAGGGAAGGGAAGAGGTGAGAGGCGTGGGACGAGATACCATCAAGAGCCCTTCCTTCCTTCGCATCTACTTATACCCTCTCATCAATCCTTCCAGGAACCGCTTGCTAGAATGCGAGACCCTGTTCTTCCTTGCTTTCAATGGTGGGCGCAGCTCCCCCCGACCTGATCACCTGTGAATCTCGCGGAGGGCGATGTTGTATGCAAAGGATGATGTTGGATCCGAGTAGGATGAAAAAAGGGGAAAATCAAGGGAGAAGAAGAGGGTAGGGGAAGAGCAGCCGAGATATGGAGGCTGGAGAGGGAAGGGAAAGGAGGAGAGGGAAAGGGGGGAAGGGAAAGGGGGGAAGGGAAAGGAGGGAAGGGCATACAAGCGTCGAGAGTTGATCTCGCATCAATCTTGTTCTTCTGACCGCCCTTGTGGGTGGGGGGATCTCTTCCGAGTCAATTAAAGTTGGGGACGTCGTCCATCGGTTCAGATCGAGTGGGCTGGAAGAGGATGGGAGGAGGAAGTGAGTGCGCAGGAGGCGATCATGGCAGAGGCGAGAGGTGGGCGGAAGGAGAAGGGAGGGAGGGAGAGGAAGACAATAATCAACATCGATGGAAAGGAAAGAGGTGAGCCGGCGTGGAGATGTGGCGTGCTGCCGCTGGATGCGGAGGTGGTTGAGGTTGGTCGACTCCGACGGTGACTGTGACCGCTTACGAGAGTTAGACTGTTGTCTTGGATCTTGATTGTATTCATCCTCTTCCTGCTCGACCTGTAACCGGGCTTACACGGTCAAGGGAGCTGTGAGTGGTTGTCTGCCGAGATGGCGACAGAGGCAAGTCACAGCCACGGACGCAGTCACGGTCACCCACAGTCATAATGTCAGAGAGGGGAAAAAAAAAGAAAGGCAAGCGGATAAGCGAAAGGGCGAGACAAAGCTTTGAATGAAAAGGAAGGAAGGAAGGAGCCAGTCCGGAACGTGTTGTTTTGGGAGGAGCGAGAGAGACAGAGGGAGGGGCGTGGAGAGAGAGAGGGAGAGAGAGCCAAGGCCTTGTGGTGAGTTGCAACAAGGTGCTTAGAAAGTCTTTCAAGATCATCAAGCGCTCGCATCAAGGTCCATTCAACGAAGCGTCCCCCCCGCCCTGACGAACTCCCTCTACACCTGTCTAAACCTGTCTTTACCTGTCTAATCCTGTCCAATCCTGTCTAAACCTGTCTAAACCTGTCTAAACCTGTGGTATTCCAGCGACTCGCTACTACATGCTCTGACTGTATCTACTCGCTTCCACGCTCAACGACTGCTACGCTTGACTCGGTGTGATCGTGACCCAACCAAATCAAATCACCCAAGGCTGAGAGAGTTGGATAGGTGGGGGGAGCGCATGGTGAACCGCACCTGCCATCCCCCCATCCCCAGGCTGGCACCGCTACACCTTGCTTCGGATCGTTCTGGCAGCGAGTGGGACTACCAGCAAGCTGTCCCCAAGCGTTGGGAGGGGAGGGAGAGGGTCGGAGAGAAGGAGAGAGACGGAGAGGAGAGCGGCTAGAGTCATGGTGTGGTGAGGTCACGAGTGTGTTGTTTTATGCGGAATGCCCTTTCTCCTGCTCCGCTCTGCTGCGAAACTGGGCAGGTGGAGGAGCATACCAATTCGAAAAACATTCGATAGCGCTGAGTGTGGTTGTTGACACCCTCTCTCTCTACCCACTGGACCACTGGACCATGGAGCCTGCCGACTATGATGAATGTTTCCCTCCCTCCCTCCCTCCCTCTCACTGCGATTCCCGCTCGCAGCATGTAGCCAGGCTGAATGCTGCCGTCCAAGGGAAACCCATACTCTCCCCTGCCTGTCAAGCCGTGCGCGGATCCATTCGCACGGCACATGCTTGTCGTTCGCTCACCGTCATTCAAACCACCCCTCCCCCCCCCCAGTCGATGCGTCTGGGGACTCTCTCTCGAGCTGTGTGTTTGGATGGAATGAATTCGTCAAGGGAGCGGGCTTGATCATCACCACCATCACAGAGACACACCGACTCTCTACACTAGGGACTGGGCGTACCAGGTGTGGGTGTCAAGTTCGACGCTCTTGACACGCTGTGAAACAGGACCAACACAAAGGACCTGGCTCCATGGATGTACGCCGCCGTCCTTGCTGACGCTCTTCTCTCCCCCACGATCCTGATCCTATGTACTGTACATTGCATCACAACTCCCACGAAAATCGTACAAGGTCAAGTCGAAGTGAGTGACTACCATCACCCACCACGTTCGACCCGCTAGAGATCCTCCAACCAATCAACATCCCCACCCCCCCCCCCCCCCCCCCCCCCCCCCCGCCTCGAGTTCTCGGTTGCCCCCTCCTGATGAATGGCAACGTTCCCTGCTTCCTTGGCTTGATCCTAGTTGGCGAGATCGAGAGGATCATCAAATCCGTGTCGACCCCTCCTCATCTCCGCTTAAGGAGAAAAGCCTCTACTCCCCAAGACAAGCACTTCCTACTCTCCTTGCGCTCATTGCCCCTTTAAGCGACCCGGACAACCAAGTTGGATGCATGCACGCAAACATACAGACATACACGCAGAACATCTTCCAGCTGCAGGTCTGGCAACCATCTTCTTGCTCTCCAACTACGGCGGCGCTCTTTCGGCTGAGGTGTTTGCTGTTCTCCTTCCCTTCCTTCCTCCACACGTGCTGACTGAAGTCCACCTCGACGCTTGTGCGCAGGCACACAGAGACAAACCTAACGAATACATGCTCTCAGAGTTGCCCATGTCCTTGACCTCCCCTCCTTCTCCTCCACGCCAACCACTGACGCCTTCCTTCCTTGGCTCCCCCTCCCTCCCACTCTGAGATGCAACCCAATCGCGCGGATAATCTGCTAAGCGAGAGGGAACCATCTGGGAGAGAAGGAGGGAAGGGTTGAGATCCAAACTTCCCCTCTTACCCTTGCTTTGGCTCCGACCATCGAGCCCAAAGGCACACCCTACATGAATGCATATGTCTACATGTACGGCGAGGGAAGGAAGAGGGTCAGCCGATGGGGATTAGAGTTTGGCAGCATCACGACCTTGGGGGGTTGGAAGGAACGTCGGAATTCGGCATCATCACGAATCTGCGTTTCACCACACCAAGCAGATCGGAGAAAGGCAGAGAGAAGAAAGAGAGAGTGGAAGAGAGGTCTCCATCGATTCACCCGATCTCCCTACCACCTTACATGCATTCTCCCTCTCTCACCCCATCGCTCGAACACATGCGATACGAATTCTCTCCGGCCAGTTGCTTGCTTACCAACAAATGCTGGCACATCCACGTCGAGAATCGAGAAGAAGTGGGGGCGAAGGGTTTGAGAGTGGTTCATGCGGATGCCATGGGCAAGTCAAACCTCCGAAATCCGACCACACTCATCGAACGGGTCCATGACCGAAAAGAGTTTGGTCGGGGTGTGGTGGAAGCAGAGCACGATCCTCCCTCATCACGCGAAAGCAAACGACTTTTTGTTTCCCTAGCCTTCTTCGTTGGCGTAGAGAATACTCTTCCTTTCTTGCCCCCCCGGCACTCCCCTCTCTCTTTGGCCTTTCGTATCCCTTTGAGCCGGACACCCTTTCCTTACCATGTCCATGGCGAGAGAGATCCTAGGGATCCCATCGCTCCTCACGCTTGGAATTCCAAATGAAGGGAGGGGAAGGGAGGGAATCTTTCATGATACACGAGAGACAGCTCTGCGGATGGGGGAAGAGAGAGAGGCCCAGAGGTCAAGAAGGTGTCCACGAAGCGGGGAGGGGGGGTTAATATGGAACCAAACTTTTTTTTTCCCCCCCCTTCCTTGATGACTTCGGCAAGGAAGTGGGAATTTAGGCGAGTCCTTCACCACCCATCCCTTCTTTCCTCTCCCTACTCTTTTCGGACCTGGAAAGGAGACGGCGTAAACACGTTCCTTTGACCAACCTGTCGATCTGAAGCGGAGAAATGAACCCGGGCAGGAGGGAAGGGCGGAAGGGGGGGGGATCGAAATGAAGCCGTGGCGTGAAGCGAGATGGAGAGAAGGAAGGGTAGCTAGCCTAACCCCCCCTCCCCCACGTCTGCTCTTGGCGATCTCGTCATTCCTAGGGACCGTTGGGAAGGCTCCTTCTTCTTCTTCTTCTTCTTCTTCATTCCCCCCCCCCCCCCCCTTCCTTCCTCTTTGCCTTCTTCCACTCCTTCTTACCTTCTCCCCTCTTTCGTCACTTTTCCCCGCCCCGCTCCCAGAAGTGCATCCTCGATCGAGATTGTCCTCGCGCCAGCTACCTCTGACGAGATTCCATTTGGTGCTAAGGGTGTCTTCCCACGTCTCAAGGAGAGGAGCAGATGTGCGGCAGCTTGTCAGGGTGGGGGGAGGGTGGGAAGCAATCTTCTGTACAAAGGTAAGGAACGGGGTTCCTTTTGTGGGGGCGAGAGGGTTGAGGGGAAAAAAAGGGCTTTGTTCTGTCTCCACTCTGAGACATGAACCCCCATCTAGCTCCGCTTGCCTTAAAGCGTGGGGACGATTGCCCAGGAGCAAGCACAAGGGACAAGAGATGGGCCAAGCTTCGGATAGGTTACTTCTTTCGTTTCGTCTTTCGACTCTTCCTCCTCAGGCCACAGTGGGGCGGTGGAGACGGAAAAGGGGGGATCAAGTCACAACATGGCGAATCTGGAAAGACTTGAAGAAAAGTGGCCAAAAAAAAAGTTGACACTGGAACTGGGAATGGAGGCGAAACTTGGGTGTTCGGAGTGACGTGGTGAGGTCTGTTCTTTCCCCTTTCCCAACCTTCCACCGATCTAAGAAGAAAACCAACCTCAGATTCCCAACTCGTTCCAACCTGGGGATTTTCCCTCTTTTCTCAGAAATCCCTTTCCAGCACAGAAGGGTTGGTATCTTCAATGTGCCTCAGCGCCTCGCCGAAAAGACCGTTCACCCAGGCGAACTTGATGGAAAAGGGTAGGTGATCGAAGGGGAGGAAGGATAGGGTTGGAAAGAAGTTTGGGGGGAAAAGAATTGGCTCAGCGAAAAGAAAGGGGATGGTGGAAGGTTGCGGGTTCAAGACTCACCCAAGGTCTTGTGAAGTCGGTAGCGTTGTTGACGTTGAAGCTCTCGTGCATCAATCCTGTTCCTGCGGTCGTGTTCCTAAGGTTGGCCAGGCAGTCGTATTGCTCCTCGGCATCCACGCTGGTCAAGATCTGAACGATCCTCGACATGGGCCAGGCGTAGCCCCAACCTACGTGAGGGCCACCGATCCCTTTCCCATCCTTTCCGCTGAAGAACCACTTGTTGCCCCTCTGGTCCAGAAGGAGCCTCCTGGTTCTCTGGTAGACCTCATCCGATCGGTCAAGGAAGCCGAGGTAGGGAAGCGAGAGGAGCGAAGGGACGTTGGCGTCGTCCATAAAGTAGCTCGAACCGTAACCGTCCACCTCGTAGGAGTAGACATCCCCTTGGTCGTCGGAGAGGCCAGGGATCGATCGTGACCTCGAGAGTGCCCACTCCGAGATCGAGGACCTCAGCTCGGAAGAGAACGAGTCGATGTTCTCGATCACGTCCGACATGGAGCTGACCGTGTTCGAGTCGGCTTCCTTGAGGAGAGAACTCAGCGTTTCAAGCGAAACAGCTAGCTGACTATGAAACAGCGAAAGGGAGAGGGAGAGGGAGAGAGAGGTCGATTTTCAACGGTTCAGGATCAGCAACGACTCTTGATTCATTTCCGCCCCCTTTCCTCCCCCTTCTCTCCTCCTCTTCATCGTTCGAATGTCCAGTGCCGTGCCTGTACACCCGCGGTCCATAGTTGGCGGCAACCACTCACGCATTCGAAGGGATCAGGAAAGGGAGGGTGGTGGCGTCGTCAGACGGTCTGAAACCACTCTTTACCAACCCTGTCCTGTAGGCCGGTTCTCCCCATCCGTTGTCGGCCTTTGTCTCGGTGCTGGACCTCGCATCCCTCTGGAATCTGTAGACACCGCCTTGGAAGCTGCCAAACCTCTCGGCCCATTCGCCGTCCCTCCCTATGAGATTCGGAGGTAGCAAAGCCTCTGAGCCCGCCTCAACTGCGTTCTCGTACGCCGCGTGCTCCTCCAGTGAACCCCTCTGTTGAGAACGTAGGGTGTCTACGGCGAGCCTGACAGCCCTCTGCCAAGTCTTGTTCTCGACAAAGTCCAACCTCCCCGTGGAGGCGTAGATGTCACCGGGAAGGCCCAAAAAATTGGAGAGCGAATCGATCTCGTACTTGACCTCCCAAAGGTATACGCCGTCGTTGCCTTTGATCCGGGAGTAGCTTTTGGGAGGTGATGGGCGGTAATGGCCCTTTGCGCCTGGTGGAGGTGGTAGGATCCAGTCGGCGTCGGCTTTGCTCTCGTTCATGACTGGGTTCAGCTTGTGGGTGATGGGAGCCGAGTTAGGCGGGCCGAAGGAGTTGGCCAAGGGGTGGGTCAGGACGAACTGGGACTGCTGGTAGAGCACACCCAGGGCTAGCCTGTAGAGCTTTTTCCACTCCTTCGACAGAGGATCGCCAGGAGAGGGAGCGTCCTTGAGGAGTGGGAGGTAGGTTTTCTGGTGGGGGGGTTCATGGCAGGGAGGAGGGAAACGAGGGTCAGTTTCTGCGGTCCGGATCGACGGAGCAGGAGAGCGCCCCTGAGGGCAAGGTCCAACATGATTTCCGCGCCTCACAATCTGATTGGTACTGTCCCTGAGCCAACTGGCTTCGATGTCTCCGGTGATGACGAAGGCCCTCGGAAAGGCGAGGCGGTCGTCCTTCTCGTCCTGATCCAGATCGGCCCAGGCGACGGTCGTATCGAGCGTGTTCGGGAAACAGTTTTCCCAGATCCTCCTCAGGGCGACATCCTTGATCTTGGAAGAGAGCCTTTCGATCTCATCTTCGACGAGCTTGGAGACGAACCTCCTCTTACGCTGAACCGGCCTAGCGTCTGGCAGTCGGTCGAGGGGCAGGTGAGGTCGGACGGGAGGTGGGGTGTAATCTGGGTCGCCGGAAGCGTCAGGGGTGACCAAGGTAGGCTTCTTGCGGGCTTCCAAATCCAGATGGCGTTGGGGGCTGGCCTGGGAGGAGGAAACGCTGAGAAGCAGGGCAAGCACGAGGAGGGGTAGGGACTTGAGCATGGTGTCAGGTAGACGCCGTCACGAAGGGCGGGAGAGATGCGTAAAATGGGAACAAAGAAGGGGGGGGGGGGGGGGCTAAGATAAAAGAGTGAAGAAGATCGAGGTCAGGATGCTGACCTCTTATGAACTCCGTGGGTTGGCTAGTGAGGTTGGATCTGGAGAAGGACGGAGGTTTGGCAGGTGAATGCATGAATGCATCTCGAAGCAAAACCATGCGACATGTTTGCGTGGGGGGGCGAGAGGGGGGGAAGATAGAGAAAGGGAGGGAGAGAGGGAGCTAGGTTGGGGAAGTGAGACAGGGAGGTAGGTAGGGGAAAGGAAGAGAGGCGAGGTTGGTGCTGATGAGGTGAGGTTTCGTCGGTTATGGAGCGAAAGGGGGTGGGGGGGGGGGGGGAAGGTTGGTCACTACCATGGTAGGTGAGGGGGTTGGATGAGTATCAGTCGCAAGCGAGGAGATGAATGCGGCTGCGTGCCGAACAGGCGAGTCAGGATCGCCCACCCGATACCGAAAGAAGACCGATAAATGATGGCTCTTTCGGCAAACTGAGGGCTTAAATGAAATCTGCGGGGGATGGAGAAGGTGGTTGAATCGTGACGTTGAATCACACCAAAGAGCTTCACTCACCGTTGGAGATCACATGGTGGAAGAAGAAGAAGAGGAGAAAGAGGGAGGGAGAGACGAGACCTAACAACAGAGTTTGAAAGGAAGAGTCCCCACCACCTCCCCCACCCCTGATCCCTCCTCTCTCTCTCCAACCCTGCTTTTTATCCGGAAAGTAGAGATCACCGACACCCTTCTCGGATTCTCGGAGGGTCAAAAAGAAGAAAAAGGTCTTTGCTGACTCAAGTTCAAGTGTTCCCCGTCGGGGTCTGACCGAGAGATCTTGTCAAACCCCAAGAGCTCCCACGCAGCCATGAAAGATCCAATCAAGCTTGGTCTTTGATTGGGTTGCCCCCTGTCGGATTTGAAAGGGGAAAGAAAGGAAGGCCATCGTTCGTGCGGATATGTGCCGATGAAGCAAGTCAAGCTCATTCCTGGAACTGGTGGCGAAATCGGTCGGATACATGAGATGACTGGGAGAGAAGGGTGGGAAGGATGGCAGTGAGGGTCGGGTCGAGTCGGTCTGCGCGCCGAGCGAGGTGGTGGTGTGGAACAGCTAGCGATAACTCAGATCATCCACTTCGTCTGGTTGGTAATCTTGGTCTTGGTCGTCGCCACCGCCATCGTCGTATTCCTCCTCCTCCTCCTCCTCCTCTCGAATCGACCGGGTCCCGAACCCGAAACCCAGACCGAGCCCGTTGCCCCTCCTACTCAAGCCGCGCCTCGACGCCAGCTTCGATTCGCCGAAACTCTGAGTGCCACGGGGCAGATCCATCTCGTCTCTGCCACCTTCCTGATCCCCCTCTTCATCATCTTCACCATCGTCCTCGGAGCCGGCCACGTATCTTTCACCACCACCACCACCTTCATCGTCATCATCATCCGCATCATCCGATGCCACAACAGCCTCGGGTCCCAGCAGAGCCTCAGCTTTAGCTCTGGCGATGGAGCGGGAAACCAAAGGCGGGAGGATCGAGCTGGTCTTCCTGTCGTTGCTCACGTTCGTCTTCTTGAGCCTCTTGACTCTCCTCTCCAGGTCATCTTCCTCCTCCTCCTCCTCCTTACCCTCATCACCAACACCACCTCCTTCGCCCTTGGCCTTGGCCTTGCCCGCCCTCCCTCCTCCTCCTCCGCCTCCTCTTACCTTGCCTCTCCCTTTCTGCAGCACATTGATCTCCTTCCCGATCAACAAGCTCTCCAGGAGGGTTCGCTCTTCGATCCCCTTGATCTCCATCTCCAACTTGGCCTTCCTGACCCTCTCGATCTCGGATTGCAAGAGGTTGTCAAACACCCCCTGCCCTAACCTGTTCTTCCTTGCGCAGTATTCGAGGTGGGCGACCTTGGATGGTCCTGTCTTCTTCTCAGGGAAGGGATTCGAGCAGATGGGGCACGACCTTAGCGTCCGGATGGAGGCCATCGGCAAGAGGCTTACGTCGACTTTGACTTCTTGAATCGAGTGTCTCTCTCCATCGGGGGCATCCGGGTCCGGATCGACTGTCTCGATGCGGTCTTGAACCGTGCCAGCTTCGTGTGATTTCGATGCCCTCTTCCTCGCCACTTTGCCTTCTTTGGGGGTGGAAGGCTTGGCCCTCTTCACCCTCCCACCTTTGGCCTTGTCTTTGCAAGTGAGAGAGGGAAGGGGGCTTGTCGAAGTCACCTTGGAAGTGGATGGGTCAGACGTGGATGAGCACATCGTCAGACCATCCGGGTCAGATCGTCCTTCCAAACTCAGGCTTCGGGAGACGAAGGCGTATTTGCTCAGGTCCACTTGGATCGTCGGTGGGGCGAGCGGATCGCTTTCTTCGACATCCTCCTCCTCTTCTTCATCCTCGGTCGCGCCGACGACTTCGAGGTGGGAAGCTTTTCCCTCGGCGCTGTCGTGGCTTGTCGAGCTTTCGATCCTCGATCCGAAGGGGTCGGTCTCGCCTGCCTCTGCTGCCGCCCTTGCCTTGGTTGCTGCCAAGATCCGTTTGGCTTTCTTGACCATCTCGACGCTCTCTTCCTCATCTGATGTGGGGACGATGTAGGGATCAGAGCCCGCTTTACCGCCTCTCTTCCCTCGCGCCTTCTTGCTTTCGACGTTGTGTTCCGTGCTACTTCGACGCAGCCTTTTGACCAGGGGCCTTGGTTGACATGCAGCAATTGCCACCTTCTTCCCAACGAGCAACCTCTTCCGAGAATCCGCCATCGAACCTTCTTCGTCGTCGCCTTTTTGGCTCGTTGAGATGAGCTTCACACCAAGATCGGGAAACTTCTCTCCTTCTCCCGCTGCTGCTTTCTTCTCTTCCTGAGAAGGTGGCACAAAATCTCTGATCTGCTCATCTTCCTCTTCACGCTCCTCCTGCCCCGGCTTGACAATCACCCTGCGCGCCTTAGCTCGAAGAGACGAGCTTGCACTCTTAGGACCCTCTTCAACCCCCAACATCCTGACCTGCACGTCGAGATGCTGAGCGGGCAAGTTAGGCGGCAAGCAGGATTTAGACTTGAGGATGGCATCATACGCAGGATCCGGTGCATGACGCTTGGAAGCCAGAGCCTCCTTCCTCTTGATTGCTCTGAACTGCTTCAAGTCCAACCCTTGTCGGATCGCCTCCCTGCACTCTCCGACCCTGGCCCTCAACTTTTCGTTGCTGGGAGCGTAGAGGAGGCCTTGCTCGTAGTGAGCCAGGGCTTGCTTGAGCGACTCTACCCCACCTTTGGATTCCGCCTCCCTCGCCAAGGTCAAAGCCGCCTTGGCCGTCTTGTTCCTCGTGGCGGGCGAAAGCAGGGCAGGTAAGGCAGAAGCCGGGTTTTCAACATAGTCCCTGGCAGACGACCTTGTCGAGTCCGCAGTCGGCGTAGGTCTGACAGGGGAGACCTTTTGCTGGGCTTCTAATCTCCTCTCCAGGATCTCGAGCCTGGCTTCGAGCTCCTCCTCCCTAGCCCTCTTGCCTTCGGCGGTGATGTCTGAGGCGGTGCCCAAGATTGGTACCGAAACCAGATGGCTTGTTCCTTGGGAAGGTTTCTTTGCGACTCCACCTCCACGCCTCGTGGATGAGCCTTCCTCAATCCGAACTTGAACACCTGAGCTCGAATCCATCATCGTCGCCGAAGATCTCACCTTCCTTCCTTGCTGCTCCTCTTCCTGCTTCTCCCGTAACTTCCTCTCGATCAACTCGAAAACCTTTGCTTCCAATTCCTCTTCCGTCATCCGAGGTCTTTCCTCCCGAATCATTCTCCTCATGGCCGAGGCAGAAGAAGATGAGGCGGGGGCGGAGGTTGGTGGGGCTTTTGCTTTCACACCTGCCCTTTCATCACCATGATCCATTTTAGCCATCTTGTTCTTGCGAGCTTCGCCGACATCACCACCGCCGACGCCGCATCTAGCGACGGTTCTCTTTTTCCCTTGCTGAAGAATGGCTTTGGCCTCCTCGATGGATTCCTTCACCTCTCCCTTTCCGGAAGGTGGGTCGAGGCCAGCCTCCCTGTGACCCTTGACCGTCGAAGTAATGATATTCCTTGGTGCCAGAGGGACCCTCTTGGAGGAGACGCTGGCCGCAGTTGGATTCGGTTTGGCAGCGGAGGACGTGACGACGCTGGTGCCACAAGTCGTTGCGTCGTTCATGGTCGTGGAGAAGGAGGAGGAGGAGTGGACCATGTTAGAACCGACTCTGTTCTCGATCGTCTTGGTCCTGCTTGCAAAGTTGAGGGTCGCGACACTGTCGTTGTAGAACTTTGATCCTGGCGCTAGGTTGGCTATCAGGACCCCGTGAGATCTGGAGGAGGAGGTAGAGGACGATGGTCCTGAACCTCCCCCTCCACCTAGAGCATCTCGCATGATCATGGTCATTTTGCTGTCGCGGTAGGGGATCCTCGGCTGATCGTTTTAATTTTTGTTGAATTTTTCGTTTTTTCCATTTTTCATTCATTCACGATCGGAGGAGAGAGAAGAAAGAGGTGGGTGTATGAAGTCAGGGGAGAAGGTCCCTTTCATCATTAGGTCATCATTAGGAGGGAGGGACGATCGACGCCAGGGGAATCTGGTGGGCAGGGGATGTCAAACTCACGGCTCCAGCGTTCAAAGCCTGGACGACCTGGCCGAGGACGAAGAGGCTCTTGTTGATGGCGCTGGATTCTGTCAACCTCTCCTTATTGTTTCCAGTTAGCTTGTTGTTTTCACTGCCTGCCAGATCGACCAGGTTCACCCTACTGGTGCAGACCTTGACGCTTTCCCCACCCCCCTCCTCAAACCTGGCAGTGACGATGAGCGAGATGACCATATGGCTCCTGGAGGAGCAAGCATTGAGATTCGTGCTCCCGGTCGACCTGTTCGCGTTCGCCTTGCCGAAGAGGGAGACGAATTCCCTGTAATCGCCCACGTCCTTACACGTCAGGCCTGCCACGAAGACCTTCCTATCCCCGCTCTCCCTGACCGGCAGACCGGTGCCGTTTCTGCCTTGAACCAGGAGGTCGAAGACCATCTCGTTGTAGATCTCGTAGCACTCCATCTCCACTTTGATGAACTCCTTCGCCTTCCTCTCGTCCTCCTCCTGACCCTTTTTGCTCCTCGACTTCTTCTTCTTCCCCAGGCGGATCATCTCCCTCTCCTGCTTCTGGCTCATCAACCACCTCACCAACCTGGGTGTGACGCCTTCCCCTTCGGATGCGACCTCCCAACCGTCCGAGTACTTTGACCTTCTGGATCGTGGCGGTGGCGGAGGAGGCGGTTTGACCTCTCCAGCCTTACTTCCCCCTCCTTGCTCTGCATGATCCTCACCCACCCCGACCATGGTCCAAGTTTTGCCGCTTCCTGTGACACCATAGCAGAACAAGGTGAGGTTCCTGCCCATCAGGAGGTCGGCGAGCAGGGGTAAGATCGAGGTCTGGAAGAAGACCTCCTGGTCGTCCTCAGGCCCGTGTACCGCCGAGAAGTCTCTGTATCGAAATCGGACTGTGGGATCCCTCAGGTTCTTGACCAGGATGGTGGATCCTTGCCTCACCCCTTCTCCCACCCCTCCTCGGTCATCTTCTGGAAAGCTGATGGTGTCGTCAATGGTTTCTGAAGGTAGGAAGGGTCTCACCCTGACGATGATCGAGATGGGTCTCTTGGAGGTTGCATTTTGACATGGAGTGAGAGAGCAGGAGGAGGAGGAGGAGGAGGAGGAAGCGATGGCGGTGAGGGAAGAAGAGGAAGACGATGACGATCGGTCTTTGGTCTGCACCATGGTTAGGCGTACCTCCCTATTCTTCTCCCTTCCTCTGTTTCTACCCCTCTTCCTCTCTCTTTCTTTCCCCTCTTGTGGAATCGAGGAAAGGTATAGAAGTGTGGAAGGAGTCACAGGAAGAGCAAAGAAAAGGTCAAGTCTGCTCGAAGTTTCGAAGCTCTTCCGCGAAGGTGAAGGTGAATCGAGGGAGAGGAGGCGGGTGAGGGGTTGTCGAGAGGATTAATGAACCATGGGTCAGGTTGCCCAAAGTGGCTGACTCTCCGTCTCTGTGGCTTCTGTCGATTCGATGAGGGGAAAGTAAGGAAGCGAAGGGAGAGAAAGGGTGGGGGTCGGCCGTTTGGATCGGTCTCGGACGGCAAGAGGAGTCGACGAGACCAAGCTTCGGTTACAGTGAGGAAGGAAGGGGAGGAGCGGAGCAGGCATTCAAGCATCCCCCCGCCTTCTCCTTTCACCTCGAAAGCGGTGACTTGGTAACTGGACTCGTGGTCAGAGGATATGAAAGAGAGCCAGACTTGGATGGAATGGTTGAATGCTTGAGAGCAACCAAACAGATCGCGATCACGTGACAAGTCGCGTGCTCAGAAGAGCAACACTCACACACGAGCCACCACAACAAAGTTTTTGACCTCCACTCGGCTCCCACCTCACTGCTCGCCACCCAACCACGTACACCACCATACGCCCACCCCATCCCCGTCCCTATCCCACTCCTCATCCCTCCCTCTCTCCCACTCTCTGAACCAAAGCATACACCGAACGAAGATTCCCTCCAATCAAAGCGCACGTCGAATACGTCTAGGAAATCGAAACAACGGTCGAGGAGCGAACAAGAGGAGGAACCCTTTGATCCCCAAATGGCGCCCTCCACCACCACCGTCTCGCCTCGGAAGACCAGGGCCACCACCCGCTCATCCCTTTCCAACAAGAACAATCACTCGCCCGTAAAGAATGCGGCTAAACGAAGGAAGAGCTCCGAAACCCCTCTGAACAAGCCAGGAGAGGAGGAGGGGGTGGTGAAGGAGGACGAGGAGGACTCTAAACCTACAAGGGTGGTGCTCGAAGACCTTGAAGAAAAGGAGTGGAAGGGTGTGGTTTGCGAGGCTAGAGAGTGAGTTTTCCTCCACTTAAAGAAACGCTGTTCTTTTCCCTCTCCCCTCCCTTCAATCATCCCTTTTGGAGTTTTTTTTTTTTTCTACGATTCTTCCCTTCGATTACCTCTTCTACAGAGATAGGATGAATGCTGATTTGGGAGTCTTCACCATCATCTTTGCATCCTAGGATCATCCATGGTCTTACTTTTTCGAATCAGATCCCTCAGTTGAATGAGCAGGACGATCCTTCCAGCTTACAGGAGCAGCTCACCCTTCATCGTATCAAGGCGTCTTTCATGTCCAGGTCCGACTACAAACCCACCAGGAGTGAGAGCGGTAGAAGGAGGAGCAGTCTCATTGAGCAACTCGTCAACTTGGAAGATGATGATGACATCAGTATCGATTGGAACCTTTACAAGGACTGGCCTGAAGGCATGGAGGAGGAGGAGAACGCTTTGTTGGTGAGTCCCTGAGACCGGATCGCCGTCACCCATCACACAGTGGATCAAGGCCGGAAAATCCTGAAAAAGAGACTTCCTACGATCACTGAAACGATGAAACGAAAAATGGCAAAATGAAACGGCAATGGAAAACAGATGTACTTCCGAAAGCTCAAGTTCGTCTACCTTGAGCAAGAGACCAAGCTTCAGTTCTTAAAAGAGGTCCAAGATGATCCCGAGACTGGCAGGGAAGCCATCGTCTACTCTGCAGCTGAAGTTCAAGAGAAAGGTGAGGTGTCATCGGGCCTTTGTTATTTCTTTATGACGCCAGTGACTGACGTCCAAACTTGGCCCTTGTGTCGCTGCTTTGCTCAGAGCAAAGCTCGAGGGCCCTAAAAGCCCAGCTGGTCGCTGCCAAGTCGAAAGTAAGAGCGTTGAGAGCCGAGGTGGATCAGCTCTCAGACTTGCTCTTTGAACCATGGACGGATCTGGAGAGGGACTCGAAGGAAGCGGAAAAGCTGTTGAAGGAGATCGGAGACATGGAGATCGAGATGGCCAAGATCAGAGCCACGACGGCAGGAGGGGGTAGGGGGAACATGACGACCGAGGAAGCTGAAGAAGTTTGCGATGCCCAGGTATGTCCTCCCTGCAAACGTTTCGAATGTGGGATAAGAAGGAGGGGGGAAGAGGAGGAAACGAGGCTGGCAGTGCTGGCATCGAATGGGGAATCCAGCAAAGGACGGACGGCTTTCTCACAAATTCCTCTTCTCGCTTCTTCCGAATTTCGCCAATCGTTTTCCTTCGAATCCTCTGACTTGGACCCCTCACCAGATCCAAGAGATGCAGGCTTTAGAAGACCAGACCAGCAAGGCGAATAGATCCATCGAGAAAGGCAAGAAGGAGTTGGTGGCCTCTTTGAAAGCTCTCGACAGGCTTAATGCGGAGAGGTCTACCGCCGAGAAGTACGCCGCCGAGGCTAAAATGGGGATGGGGAAGGACGGAGGAAGGGATTTGGAGACGGAGAGATTGTGCGCCAGGTGAGTCGAGGGCTGGCAATGTGTTGTGATCCCCCTCCTTCTCTCCAGAAGCGCTGGCCTCCGCCTCAGCTTTGCTGACCTAAGTCAGGCTTTCGCCTCGTGGTTCTGAAACAGTCATCAAGCCACCCTATCCCTGTTCAAATCCATGCTTGGTATATCGTCCATTGCATCGACCGAGGAGAACGAACTCAGGATCGCTTACAGCATCCCACCGAATCCTCGGAATCCGAGGCTGAATCAGAACAAGAGGAGGAGATCTTCCAGGGGAGCTGGCTCAGCGGACGACCGTCTCAGATCCGACCTTGGCGAAGCGACTTTGGTCATGAACTTCGAAGAGATTGGAGGCAGGATCAAGAAGGTGCAGGTGAGTTGCCAAAGCGGAGTCCCTGCCCATCCTCTCTGATTTCCGGACTCTCCCCCCGAAAAGATTTCCCTCCTGAGCTTGTTCTCTGATCTGCATCATACCCACCCACCCACACTCCTTCCCTCGCTTCCACTTTCCAACCTTCATCTGACGATCCACCCCCCACACTCTCAAGCTCCTGGATGAAAAGGGCCAAGAGATTGACTTGTCTGTCGCGCCATCTTCACGAATCGAGGCATGTCGGGTCGCCAACGATGTCCCTATGATGATTCAAGAAATCATCGGCTGTATCTGAACAACTCGGCACATGGTTCAGTCGAGCCATCCATCCACATCGACGGGAGACCCAGGTCGTCAAGGAACGATTGGAGGCTTTCGCACCACCCTTTGCCGACAGAGACTTGCCGACCAATCTACGACGACACATTCTTCGCTTCGAACTAGGTCGAATCCCGTCATCCCACGCTCTGGAATAACCTGCCTTTCCCTTTCCTTTCCTCTCCTTTCTTCCGCCCCCCCCCCCTCTTTTTTTCCGGCTTCTCGAAAGCTACGCCCAAAGAGGCTCTCCCGACCTAACCCTGTAAGATTAGATACCCGTAACGGTGCGATGAAAAGGGGGAGGGGAAGATCGAACCAAGGGAAGAAGCAAGTAAGGAAAGCCAAGCGAGAGTCTACGCCCCAATCTCCCCTTCTCCGACCACTCTGTCACGTAGAGAAGAGACACTCGCTTCTCTCCTGGACAGAAAGGATGGCAGTCCCCACGGCGGCGGCAGCGAACAGGACTGAAGCAAGTGCGGTCAGGAGACCAAGGAAAGAGGGGGAGGGGGGGGGGGGATCAAAGCTGAAAGAAAGGGAATTCTCAACCAAGATGGGGAAGGAAGAGGGGGGTTGGGTTGTACGTTTGAGAGAAGCGAGCTCGACGCCCCCCCCCCCCCCCCCCCCAAACGCCGAAACGTTGGGAGGGTCTAACAATGACGATGATGAAGGGGTTTCTTTTCTTTTCTTTTCTTTTCTCTTTTGGCAAAGGGCCTCGACGAACGAAGGGACATGTCAGATCCTTACCCTCTTCTTACGGTAGGTACTGTTATGCAAGTGGGCGCCCCCCCCCCCCCTCCCTTCCGCCATCCGGTAACGTTCGAGGCGATGGGGAAGGGGGAGCGAGCGCCAAAATGGTTTCTCTCGAAGGATCGTGGCAAGGCCTTGTATGCTTACAATCAGAAGGGAGATCGTACGACGGGTTTGGAATGTCCCCACCCCAAACCCCACCCCTTACCGCCGTCACCTTGCGCCCACACTTG